>MDKI01283170.1:0-51986 GCA_005239505.1 Nicotiana paniculata | reverse complement strand
GAGTATTTAACGTGTGAAAAGAAGGAAGAAAATTGCTGGGACAGATTACAAGTCCACTAGCGGTCTTAGTGCGCCCATTAGCGCGAACGCGCTAGTCTAGCGATTCCCAGGAAGAATGTTTAGCCATTAGCGCGCCCAGTAGCGCAATGACTAGCGCGGGCGCGCTAGCCCAGTCGAACACGTTATTTTTCAGGGGTAAACTTGGAAGCTTGGGGAAATTCCACTTAACCTATATAAGGTTCAACTCGCCCAAAAGAGAAAAATAATCAGGTTTAGAGTATTGTTCAAGAAAAGCAAAGGCAAGAGGCAAGGAGGGCAATTGGGCATCAAATCTCATCTCTCTTCCTTGTATTTTTGTCATTGTTGATGAATTCTTCTGTTGTTATTTTCAGTACCACTATGAGTAGATAATCTATTTAGTCTAAGGTTTTGGTGGAACCCGTTGAGTATGAACATCTTTTTATATTAATATGGTTTGCTTGGTTTCAATCACTATTTGTTCAACTAATTTCTTATTGTAGTTGATTGAAGGGCCCTCAATTAGATGTGCCTATTTAGTATGTATCTGCTCGGGAGAGAATGCATATTTAGGTAGTTGTTGAAAAACACCAATCCCAATGTATAGGAGGGATCCATAACCGAGGGTTTAAAAGCTGGATTAGGGATAACGATACTTTGAGTGCAATCTAAAGTGAGCTATAATAAAAGCAAGCTAGCGTAGCTCGGGAGAGTGCGTCTAGTAAATTGTCGTAATTACTCGGGAGAGATTTACGGTAGCAAGAGTGCTCATGATTGATAGAGATAATTAGGCCAAACAATAGGAAATATACAAGATGGGAGTTCATCAGCGGGGGAAACCATAACCTTAGATCCTTCTCGCATTTGTTTACAACTCAGTATTAGTTATCTTTTAGTCTACTTAATTGCATTTAGTTTTAGTTAGTAAAAATACCAACAAATTGTTATTCTTAACCTTTGGGAAGTTGATTATAATGAATCGAGTGAGTCTAACAACTATAATTGATAGGTTAATTCCCTGTGGGATTCGACTCTGGGCGAAATACTCAGATTATATTTGCAACGCCCGCTTAGTCTTTTTATAAGACATAGTTGATCATGATCAAATTTTGGCATCGTTGCCGGGGAATTAACGGTGTTATCAATTACAGCTTGAAAAAAATACAAAATTCTAAAGTATAGTCAAATTTCTTCAATTTTCATCTATACATTAAAATTTTAACGTTTGCTAACTTGGTTGTACAAGTGCATGCCTAGAAACTCATCGAGAACTGGTGAAGCATTTGAAGCCTTATCAGACCCTGAGAAAGTTTTCAAGGCCTTGAACCAGGCCAACCGGAAAAGCAAACAACAACCATCAATTGAACAACTTGAACCTGACATTGAACATCTAAACAACAAGAATAACAATGGGGATGACGTGGTAGACCCAGTTGCGAAGATAGTGGCACCTCTTGTGCCATAGGCTTCTTTATATGACTGGGCACAACCCACAGCGGAGAATTTGGCCACTACGATAGTAGTCCCACAGATACAGGCCGAGTCCTTTCAGATTACAAACATTATGCTGCACTTGCTGTAGAACAAGGGACTATTTTCGGGGTCATACATTGAGGATCCCCAACAACATTTGAAGAATTTCCTGTTGATTTTCAAAACTCAGAGGCAGCCAAACGTCACTCAAGAAGCAATAGAACTGTTGTTGTTTCCATTCTCAGTGACAGGAGCAGCCCTGACTTGGCTAAACTCGCTCCCCATTAATTCCATTACCACATGGGAGGACTTAGTTAAGTAGTTCGTGAAAAAATTCCATCCACCCAACAAGACAGTTCAATAAATTGATGAAATCTTGAGCTTCAGACAGAAGCCAACTGAAACATTTCAAGAAACAAGGGAACAATTTAAAGGAATGTTGGTTATCTGTCTGCACCATAGTATTCCAGAGCAAATGTTGGGGCAGCATTTCTATATGGGTTTGGCGGATACTATAAAGGCAAATGTAGATGCTTCACCTGGTGGATCATTCTTGAGAAAAACATATAGAGAAAGCTAGAGCCTGCTTGATAAAATGGCACAGAATTCGGAGTGGACAACCAGGAATGCACCCATTACTCCGATAGTTCACTCATTTCCCTTCGATCCATCCAATAATCTTGCTGAGAATATGGCCACCTTGATAACACAGATGAGCATACTAACCAAAAAGGTGGATGAGTCAGGGAAAAATAAGCAGGTACATATTGTGGATACAACCAATGGGGGCTTATGCACATCTTGCATTAGTCAGCCACTTGGTAATCAGTGGAATGCTGAATGTGATCAACATCATTACCCTGAAAATATGAACTATGTGTCAAATTATGGGGGTCAGCAACATGGTGGAAAAAATTGGGGGCCAATATAATCAACCATACATGCCAGTTCAGCAGTAGCACAACAGTGGAAACATGGGAGCCATGCGACCTCAGGGTAATGTGGCCCCTTACCAAAGGCCACATGGGTACAATAATCAGAATCAGAATCAGCAACAGGCTTATCACCCCCCCTCAGCAACAACATGGTGGTACACAGGAAAATGGTTTTTCCAGACTTGAAGCAATGATGCAACAGGTTATTGGGTCAACTGCAATGACATTTCCTCAGGGGACATTTCCTGCAGACACTCAGGTAAATCCTAAGGATCATGGTCCTAAGAAGCTAATGACAGTGATTCTACGCAATGGAAGGGACTTAGACGGGGAGATGGAAAGAGCTCAAGAAAGCAGACAGGCTGAGACACTGGTACCAGTGCCTATTGAAATTGATGAGTCAACAAAACTGACTGAGGTGACAGTGCAGCTTGCCCAAGGAGAACCCAACACACAGCTCGAGGCTGAGAAAGAAGCTGAGCCAGCCCAGGAACTGGTAATTGAGGTGGTGGCTGACAAAGAAAAATTCTAACTCACTGGTAAGAAGAGACGTCCAGCACCATTCTCATAGAGGCTGGCTAAGTATAAGAAGGATGAGCAGTATAAAAAGTTCTTGGACATGTTGAAACAAATACGGGTAAACATTCCTTTGATTGATGCTCTGAAGGAGATTCCTGGGTATGCCAAAATGATTAAGGAGTTAATGTACCAAAAATTTGACTTCCAAGACTTGGCCACAGTGACGCTTGCTCAGACTTGCAGTGTTGTTGTGACCCGACCAATTGCGGAAAAGCTGTCTGATCCAAGGAGTTTCAACATTCCCTGCACCATTGGAAATTTTGCCTTTGCAAAGGCACGTTGTGATTTAGGGGCCAACATTAATCGTATACCCCTGGCCATCTACAAGAGGTTGGGAATCGGTAGAGCTAGACCAACATCTATGTTGTTGTAGCTGGCAGACAAGATGGTAAAAAGAGCGTCAAGCATTCTGGATGACATATTGGTGCAGGTAGGGAAGTTTGTGTTCCCTGTAGATTTTGTGATACTGGAATGCAGAGTGGATGAAGAGATTCCCATAATTTTGGGAAGGCCATTCTTGGCCACAGGACGAGCCCTCATTGATTGTGAAACTGGGGAGCTCAAGATGAGGTTGAACGACGAGGAAATCACATTCAATGTGCAGAAATCCATGAGGCGACCAAGTGAGTTCGCCAATTGTTCTCTTATTGATGCTGTGGGTGTGATAGTGGAGGAAGATGATGAGTACTTAACTATTGAGGACCCCTTTGCTGCATGTTTGATGAATTTGGGTGAGGTAAATGGGGAAGAATTGGCAGAATGGGTGTTAGCGTTTGAAGGAAAATGTGTTTGGCCGAGGGCACTCGAGTTTGAGCCCTTACACTTACAAAAGAGAGAGACTCCGCCAACCAAGCCATTTGTTGAAGAGCCACCCAAGCTGGAGTTAAAGCCACTGCCAGCCCATCTCAAGTATGCATTTCTTGGACCTAATTCTACTTTACCTGTTATTATCTCATCCAGTTTGCTAGATGTGCAGGCAAAGCAGCTATTACAGGTACTCACAGAGTGTAAGACTGCCATTGGTTGGACCATGGAAGACATAAAGAGGATCAGCCCGGCATACTGTATGCACAAAATTCTGCTAGAAGAGGGGCACAAACCTTCCAAGGAAAACCAGAGGCGGCTGAACCCAAACATGAAGGAAGTGGTGAAGAAGGAAATCATAAAGTGGTTAGATGCGGGAATCATTTTCCCCATCTCTGACAGCAACT
This sequence comes from Nicotiana paniculata, assembly GCA_005239505.1. Classification (NCBI taxonomy): domain Eukaryota; kingdom Viridiplantae; phylum Streptophyta; class Magnoliopsida; order Solanales; family Solanaceae; genus Nicotiana; species Nicotiana paniculata. The sequence continues at coordinate 47,770 of MDKI01283170.1, read as the reverse complement.
AGGTTAGCCTAGTACAATATGTTCCTAATAAGGGTGGCATGACAATTGTAAAAAATGACAACAATGAGCTGATATCCACAAGGACCGTCACTGGCTGGAGAATTTGCATGGATTACAGAAAGTTAAATCTTGCCACCCGTAAAGATAACTTCCCACTTCCCTTCATCGATCAAATGCTCGACAGACTGGCAGGGAGGTCTCACTTTTTTTTTTCTAAACGGGTACTCGGGGTAAAACCAAATTTCCATCGCCCCGGAAGACAGAGAAAAGACCTCATTCACTTATCCCTACGGGATCTTTGCCTTCAGAAGGATGCCCTTTGACTTATGCAATGCACCCGCCACATTTCAAAGGTGCATGATGGACATATTCACTGACATGGTCGAGGATATCATAGAGCTGTTCATGGATGATTTCTCAGTGGTGGGAAATTCATTCGATGAGTGCCTAGAAAATTGACCCGAGTGCTGAAGCACTATATTGAGACAAACCTTGTTCTTAATTGGGAGAAGTGACATTTCATGGTACAAGAGGGGATAGTCATGGGGCACTTGGTGTCGAGCAAAGGAATTGAGGTGGATCGTGCCAAAGTAGATGTGATTGCAAAGCTTCCACCTCCCACATCGGTTAAAGCGATAAGGAGCTTCCTTGGGCATTCCAGGTTCTACCGATGATTCATCAGAGACTTCTCCAAAATAGCCAACCCCTTATGTAAGTTGCTCGAAAAAGATAACCCTTTTGTGTTTTCTAATGAATGCAGCGTGGCTTTTGAGGAGTTGAAAAAGAGGCTAGTCACGAGCCCGATCATTGTTGCTCCCGACTGGGAGCAACCATTCGAGTTCATGTGTAATAACAGTGACTACGCAGTGGGAGCAGTGCTAGGACAGTGAAAGAAAAAGATAATGCACCCGATATACTACGCGAGTAGGACATTGAGTGGAGCGCAGTTGAACTACACGGTGACCGAAAAAGAGATGCTGGCAGTAGTCAAGTTCAGATCATACCTGATCATCTCGAAGGTGATTGTTTACACTGATCATGCTGCCCTTAGGTATCTGATTGAGATGAAAGAATCCAAGCCACGTCTAATTCGTTGGGTGCTGCTACTGCAAGAATTCGATCTAGAGATTCGTGAACACAAGGGCATGGAGAACCAAGTCGCAGACCATCTATCGCGACTTGAAGGCGCTAAAAATGCAGTGAAAGTAGAGGATATTCCGGAAACCTTTCCAGACGAGAAGCTACTTGCCATGAGTATGGAGGAGGTGCCATGGTATGCAGACATTGCAAACTACCTAGCAAGTGGTATTGATCCCTATGAACTCTCATATGTCCAAAAGAAAAAGTTTTATCGTGATTTCCGCAATTATTACTGGGATGAACCTCACCTGTTTAGAATTTGTATTGACAATATGATCCGGAGGTGCGTCCCCGAGATAGAAAAATTTTCTGTTTTGCAGGCGTGTCACGCATCAGCGTATGGAGGGAATTTTGGAGGAGTTCGAACAACAACCAAAGTTCTAAAGGCCGGATTCTACTGGCCAACTGTGTTCAAAGATGCTCACCAATGGGTGAAAGGCTGCGATGAGTGTAAACGGACGGGGAACATATCTCGTCGCCACGAGATGACCATGAACCCGATCCAAGAGGTTGAGGTGTTTGATGTATGGGGGATTGACTTTATGGGTCCATTCGTTATCTCTTACGGAAATAAGTATGTACTTGTTGTTGTAGACTAAGTGTCCAAGTGGGTGGAAGCTGCAACACTCCCCACCAATGACGCAAGGGTGGTAGTGGGATTCTTGAAAAAAAACATATTCACCCGTTTTGGGATTCCAAGGGTCATCATCAGTGAGGGAGGCACTCACTTCTGCAACCATGCCTTCAAAAAGCTGTTAGCTAAGTATGATGTGCGCCACAAGGTGGCAACCCCTTATCACCCTCAGACGAGTGAGCAGGTTGAGGTGCCAAATCGAGAAATCAAGAGTGTGCTGACTAAAACGATTAATGCCACAAGAACTTATTGCACGAAAAAGCTTGATGACGCACTCTGGGCATACAGAACTGCATTCAAAATGCCAATTGATATGTCTCCATACAAGTTAGTGTTCAGAAAGGCCTGTCACTTGCCGGTAGAAACTGGAACATCGAGCTTGGTGGGCACTGAAATAGTTAAATATGGATCTTGATGTTGCGGGCACAAGTCGAGTCACTGAATAGCATGAGTTGGATGAATTCATGTATCTTGCCTTCGAAAGCACAAGGCTGTATAAAGAGAGAATGAAGAGGTTACATGATAAGAACATTGTAGACCGAAGCTTCAAACCCAGAGATAAGGTTCTTCTCTATAACTCAAGATTGAGACTTTTTTCCGGGTAAACTCAAGTCCCGATGGTCTGGACCATTTCGTGTGGTCAAAGTGTTTCCCTCAGGTGCTATAGAGATTGTTTCTGAAAAAGGTGCCCACACCTTCAGAGTTAACGGGCAGAGGTTGAAACCATATATGAGGATGGACGAGAATAAGGAAGGGTCTGTGGGGCTTCTTGATGAACCTTAGATGTCGAGCAAGCCGTAAATGCGCTCATTCTGCGTCGTGCAACGACGTTAAATTAGGCGCTTCATGGGAGGCAACCCATTGACTTGTTGTAATTGTCGTGCCACGACATTAACTAAGGTGCTGGTTGGGAGGAAACCCAATGTGTAGTGTTTATAGTGTAGGTGATGAATAGTTGAATTGTTGTAAGTACTAACATATGCAGGTGTGCGCGGGCGAAAGGTAGACTCAAGCCATCCCAAGTAAAAAGTCAGAAAAACAAAGTGTGGTGAGGCCTGAACTAGCGCGACCGCACTAGTGGTCGCGTTAATGGCCTTTTTGTTCTGCCTCAATTTCTCGCCACTAGCGTGGTCGCGCTATGAGCGCGCTAGTGACCGCGCTAATGGCTTTTTGTTCTGCCTCGTTTTACTGCCACTAGCGCGGTCGTGCTATAGCCACGCTAGTGACAGTGCTATTGCCGTCGCGACCAGGTAAGTTTTTTTTTAAGTTTAATTTTTTTTTATTTTACCCAAAACATAACCCCCCCCCCCACGTCCGCCCACTTATCCCACTCCTTTAAAACTCTTCTTCTTCTCAAACCCTTCATATTCCTTATCCAAAACAAAGAAAAAAAAAGGGTCTCCCCTCTCAAGCTCAAGCACTCATACACACCTCAGGTTCTTCTTCCACCAACACCCAGCCCTCCCCTACACCTCTCACTCCCTTCACACCACATGTATGTGTCTTCTTCTCTAGTTTTTCCTTTTTTTCGTTTTTAATTTGGTAGTTTTTTTTTCCTTTGTTAAAAGTTGTAGTTTTTTCTTCTTATTTAGTAGAAATACTTGGTATTGTATGATTCGTACTGGTGGGTGATAGTATTTGGGGGTGTGGTATGTCTTGATTTAATTGGGGTGGTGTTTGGGAAATTGTGGTGGAACTTGGGGCTTCAACTTTTTAAATGGGGGATCCGGTGAATAATTCCCACCATGTGTTTGTGTAAATGCCTCACTGAAGGACAGTTATTGTGACCAATTGTAAGGTGAAGTCTGAGTAACCACATTGGGTAACCTCTTTGGTGCTGAATCCGTGATGTGCTTTTTGTAGGTACAATGGCTCCCCGAAAGCGTCAAGCCACCAGATCCTCCTCAGGAAGACAAGAAGGTTCTTCCTTCGGAAGGCCACGGAAGCCCGTTGACACTCAGCCCTTCAACAACAATAGATTTGTATCAGCTAAGGCCCAGGATAGATTTGCAGCAAAGGAATCAAAGGCATCCATACCTGAACGTGGCATAGTCACGGACTCACTCCGGCGTTACTGCCAAAGGATGTATAATGAGTTGATGCGAAGGAGAATATATGTGTTCTTTAAAGAGCCCGATGAGGCTAATGCCATGATAGGGAGGGAGTTTTATGCGAACTGTCCGGAACATAACAATCATGTGGTAAAGTGAGGAAGAAGCAGGTAAATGCCTCTGTGGAGGCCATTCAGACGTTTTACCGGTTAATGGGCCCCGTGGATATGTACGAGGACAGCTATGAGACATATGGCCGGCGCTATACTCACTAGGAAACAATCATCCCAACCATTTGTGTCCCGAACGCAGATATAAAGTGGTACAAGTACGGGCAGAAGTTTCACTCTTCAGCCCTCACCTTTGAAGCTAAATGTTGGCTCTACCTGATTAACAACCGCCTACTCCCATCCCACAACACCTCGGAGGTGAACATTCTTCGCTGGTGTTTGATCTGGTGCTTAATGACGGGCCGCAAATTTGACGTGGCCAGGATTATGCATGGGGAGATGTTCGTCCGCTGTAAGGTTCAGAGGTATGGTTTCTTCTTCCCATATCTGGTCACCAGATTGTGCCTTGCAGCTGGAGTACCAGGAAACTTGGCGGTGGATGGTAGAGTTCCAACGGCGTACGCCTTCAAAGCTGATAGGGTCACTATTGGAAATGAAGTAATGGCCGTTGATGATGATGAGAAGGAGAATGAGTCGGATGAGGAAGCTGAGGAGGAAGCGCAACAAAATGTGGAGGAGGAGCAAGAACATATGGAGGAGGAGCAGCCCACTCAGGCATATGCTACTGATGTGGAGGGCTCGTCTAGGGCCCATCGGAGTTATAGGCAAGACCACTTGGAGCAGGACATGGTGGAACTACTCACTTCGGTCACATACCTGGGTGCACCGATTTGATGTTGTAGCTACCCAACAGAAGAAATCTGAAAAGAAAATCATGGGCTGGCTCCGAGCCCTGGGTCGCGCTTGTCATCTGGACCCAGGGACAGTCTCCCACCAGGACTGAGCTTTCAGGGAAGTCCCCTTACCGCTTTGTTTATTTTGATTGCCATGGGGACATGTCCTAATATTAAGTGTGGGGTGGGGGAAGGATTCCCTTGTACATGTATATATGTATATAAAAAAATGGGTAGTTGTTTTCTTTATTTTTCTTGTGAGTTAGCATAATTGTTAGTTGTTTTCATTATTTTCTTTTGAGTTGTTTTTGCTTCTGTGTTTGTGATTGTAAATAGCAGTGTAATTAATTAAGTCGTCTTGGCCCGGTGAAGAATCCCTTTCGACAGGGTTCTTGAGGCTCTAAGTCGACCATAAAAAAAAACAGAAAATATAGTGGACTCTTCTTGATGACGGACTTTTTAGGCAGTTTTCTTGAGAGAAGCTAGTCCAAATAAAACACAAAAAAAAAAGATTTTTTATTTTCTTTTTAGGTAGTGTAGCAACTCCCCCTTGGTTTTCTTTTGACCGCGATTCTTTTCCAAGGATTTAGCTTGTACCAGGTATATTTAGTTTTTTTATTTTATTTTTAGTTGTTAGGTGTTTTAGGCAAGGAGCTGAAATAAGAGAAGCATCCCTTAACGTTGTTACACCCGAACACAAAAGACCCTAAAGTGTGACTCTTAGGCTCATTTGTTGACTCGTGTGTAATGCCTTAAATTTGTATGTTGTAACTGACTTGAATGCTCGGTGAGTGTGTCTTGATAATCTAATCTAGAGTGAGTCATGTGCCATATGTGTGTGAGGTGTCGCATTTTATTCTTTGTCCACATTCGATGCCTAGAACTTGCCCTGTGTGTTTGCAAAGAGAAATAATAGTTCATTCAGTCTTAGAAGTGATATAGGCATTTCTTTGTTAAGCCAGATATAAAAGTGTATCCACCTAATTGTAATTTACCATAGTTAACCCCTTTGAGCTTATAAGCCTGTTTCTTTGGCAACCACATTACAAACCTTACCCAATTGTTTGAATGGCCTGTCTGTTTGAACCCTATACCTCCCATGAGCACTTGAATTGTTAGAGATTATGTAAAAGTCAAAGTGCGGGGTGGTGGTTTGGTTTTTGAGTGAAATCAAAGAAATAAAAGGAAGTGTGCAAAAGTGTGAAAAAAATGAAAGAATAAGCGCCACTTGAAAAAAAGAAAGAGAGAAAGGACAATGAATAATGCAATCCTTAATAAGTGGTGATTCGATAAAATTGCACCTAAGAGAGTTTGGGGTAAATATAAAGAGAAGTGTGGTGGAAATTCTGGCCGGGCATAAGAATGGTCTGAAAGCTAAAGTAATTGTATTAAAAGTGCTTAGGGAGGTTAGTCACTATATCTAAATATATCCTACCCGTCCCTTAGCCTACATTACAACCAAATGAAGACCTAATTTATCTTAGACTGAATGGGCTCGATTAGTAGAGTATTACACTAAGGGCAAGCCTATGGTGTATCTTTGTGGAATATGAATGTTCTTTCTGAGAGTGAGTGAATTCTTTCTATTTGAGTTCCGACATGTTCTTAATATTATTCTTGTGTAAATACTCTTGTGTGTGTGATGTGAGGGCACTTGATTCATGACGGAAAGGTAAGTCCTGATCTGTATGTAGTGTACTTTGAAGAAGTAGGAATATTGCATGACATGTGAGAGTCGACCCTTGAGGCATGGATGTTACATTGCTAGGTATAACTCCTGTAATATGTTCGTGGTGTAACACATTAGGGAAATGCTTGATGAAAGGACCTTTGTAGAGTATAGTGGATTTCTCGAGGACTAGCAATGATTTAAGTGTGGGGTGTTGATAATAGGCTAAATTCACGTAGTTTAGTGTATATTTGTACTCCAACTTAATGATGCTTCACTGTCTTAGGAATGTGAAATGATGTTAAAATGGCTCTAATTGTTGATTTTATGTTTCGCAGGAGCAAAATGCGCTTATGAGGACCTAGGATGGTGTTTGGAGCCAAATTGAAGAGAAAGGCCCCTTGGAGTATTTAACGTGTGAAAAGAAGGAAGAAAATTGTTGGGATAGATTATAAGTCCACTAGCGCGGTCTTAGCGCGCCCATTAGCGCGACCGCGCTAGTCCAGTCATTCCCAGGCAGAATGTTTAGCAATTAGCGCGCCCAGTAGCGCGATGACTAGCGCGGGTGCGATAACCCAGTCGAACACGTTATTTTTCAGGGGTAAACTTGGAAGCTTGGGACAATTCCACTTAACCTATATAAGGTTAAACTCGCCCAAAAGAGAAAAATAATCAGGTTTAGAGTCTTGTTCAAGAAAAGCAAAGGCAAGAGGCAAGGAGGGCAATTGGGCATCAAATCTCATCTCTCTTCCTTGTATTTTTGTCATTGTTGATGAATTCTTCTGTTGTTATTTTCACTACAATTATGAGTAGCTAATCTATTTAGTCTAAGGTTTTGGTGGAACCCGTTGAGGATGAACATCTTATTATATTAATATAGTTTGCTTGGTTTCAATCACTATTTGTTCAACTAAGTTCTTATTGTAGTTAATTGAAGGTCCCTCAATTAGCTATGCCTATTTAGTATGTATCTGCTCGGGAGAGAGTGCATATTTAGGTAGTTGTTGAAAAACACCAATCCCAATGTATATGAGGGATCCATAACCGAGGGTTTAAAGGTTGGATTAGGGATAACGATACCTTGGGTGCAATCTAAAGTGAGCTATAATAAAAGAAAGCTAGAATAGCTCAGGAGAGTGCGTCTAGTAAATTGTCGTAATTACTCAGAAGAGATTTACGGTAGCAAGAGTGCTCATGATTGATAGAGATAATTAGGCCAAACAATAGGAAATATACAAGATGGGAGTTCATTAGCGGGGGAAACCATAACCTTAGATTCTTCTCGCATTTGTTTACAACTCAGTATTAGTTATCTTTTAGTCTACTTAATTGCATTCAGTTTTAGTTAGTAAAAATATCAACAAACTGTTATTCTTAACCTTTGGGAAGTTGATTACAAAGAATCAAGTGAGTCTAACAACTATAATTGATAGGTTAATTCCCTGTGGGATTCGACTCTGGGCGAAATACTCAGATTATATTTGCAACGCCTGCTTAGTCTTTTTATAAGACATAGTTGTGTGTGATAGGAAATGCCGAGGTGTACGGCCCAATCCAACATAAAATTAAATTGTGCACTGTTAGAGGGTCGGCGCGAACCATAGATGCATCTATTAACCTGCCGAGGCGAATGACCCGCTCCGATGAGAGTGTGGTACATAAATCCTGCCGAGGCGAACGACCCGATCCCATAAGAGTAGTAGAAGGAAATACCCCGCTTGAGAAATATACATGCGACGCGGTTACACATAGATTTCTTAAGCTATTAGAATATTCCTCAATTCCTTTCGAAATTAAGAAGTTCAGACGAAAACCTTTTAAATCCTAAATTCTTAAATTCAACTCCTTTTAAAAACATTTAATAAGTAAACTCAATTCCGCTCCCTCTCAAGGAAAACAATAAACATAAATCAGTAACAATATCACCAAAGCATGATGTAAGCCTAAAACTACGCGGACATAGGCATAACTAGTAGCCACGTACGGACTCTCGTCACCTCGTGTGTTAGCCCCCACAAATAGAAGCACATAACATTTTAGTCCACCTATGGGGTTACTTCCCTCTTACAAGGTTAGAAAGGAGACTTACCTCGCTTTGAAGTTTCATAACCGGCATTCCACGCCCTTCTGATGATTCAAATCAATGCACAACGCTCCAAAACTAGCCAATAGTTATGCAAACCCATTAATATATACACAATTACTCATTATAATCCAAGTTACAAAAATTCCTAACCCCGAACGAAAAGTTGGTTAAATCACCCTCTGGCCCACGTGCCCGGATTCCAAAATTTCTCGAAGATAAACTTTACCCATAACCTCACGAACTCACATATAAAAGTTTTTCCCAATTTCATGCCCAAATTCGTGGCCAAAAATCCGAAATATAAATTTCTAGGTCTTCTACCCAAAACCCACAATTTCCACAAATTTCTATTTCTAATCAATACAAAATCCAAGTATTTAACTCAAAATGAGAAGAAATCACTTACCCTATAGAAGATGCCAGAAATGACACTCCAAGATTGCTCCAAAATCGCCTCCCATGGAAGAAATGAAGTGCAAATAAGCCAAAACCTCAATTTTTAAGAACCTCACTGCCTCCAACCTTTCCGCACCTATGGTCACGTGATCGCTTCTGCGGTTCCGCAGGTGCGACCCCAACTACTGATTTTGTAGTTTCCCACAAGGCCCCTCGCGCAGCTTCTGCGCCTCTTCTTCCGCAGGTGAGGTCCCGCATCTGCAGAAAAAATGATCGCACCTGTGGTTCCAGCTAGCCTATCCACTTCCGCTTCTGTGACTCCACACCTGCGGCCAAGACCTCGCAGATGCGATTACACCAGAAGACAGCAGCCTCAGCCTTCCTAAACTCTAAATTTGATCCGTTAACCACCCGGAATCCACCCGGGGTCCACGGGACCCCGTCCAATCACACAAACCAATCCCATAACAAAACACGGACTTGCTCGAGCCTCAAATCACATCAAACAATTCCAAAACCATGAATCACACTCAAATTCGAGCTTAATGAACTTTAGAACTTCCAACTTCTTTATTCGATGTCGAAACCTATCAAATCACGTCCGATTGATCTCGAATTTTTCACACAAGTCATATTCAACATTACAGACGTACTACAACTTCCGGAATCAAAATCCGACCCCGATATAAAAAGGTCCTCTTCTGGTCCAACTCCTCAAAAACCTTCAAATTTCTAACTTTAGCCAAATGACTCCAAAATGACCTACGGACCTCCAAATTTACTTCCGATCCCAGAATCACCATACGAAGCTATTTCCCAGACTCGGAATCCCAACCGGACATCAATAACACTGAAATGCACTTTGACCCAAATTTATGATTTTTTTTCCAAAATGCCAACTTCCCTAATAGACGCCGAAACGCTCCCGGGTCATCCATGTAATGACCCGACTGGTAATTTTGAGCTCTAGTACATCATTCAGTGGTTTGAAGTCGTGAGCAGCTTCATTTCATGTATTATGCCCCGTTGGCGTGGTCGGAATTGAATTCCAGGAAGTTCCGAATTAATTTTGAAAGAAAATTCTCATTTCAGAAGCCTTAAGTTTGAGAAATCAACTAAGATTGGAATTTTGAGTAAACGACCTCCGAATCAAGATTTGAAGTTCCCAGCAGGTTCATATGATGATTTCTGAGTTTGGTGTATGTCCAGCTCGAGGTTTGGATTACCCGGGAGCGCTTCAGCGTATATTGTGGAAGTTAGCATTTTAGAAGGATTTCATGAATTTGGGCTTGAAGTGCATATCAGTGAGGTTGATGTCCATTTGGGATTCGGAGTTTGGGAATAGCTCCGTATGGTGATTCTTGAATTGGGAACGCGATCAGAAGTGAATTTGGATGTCCGTAGGTCATTTTGGGGTCATTTGGCTAAAGATAGAAATTTGAAGGTTTTTGAGAAATCCGATCGGAAGTGGAAGTTTTGATATCGAGGTCGGAATGCGATTCTAGAAGTTGGAGCAGGTCCGTAATGTTGAATATGACTTGTGTGCAAAATTTGAGGTCAATAGGGTGTGATTTTATAGGTTTCAGCATCGGAAGTAGAAGTTTGAAATTCTAAGTTCTTAAAGAATTGGATTTGGGTGCGATTCTTTATTTTCGGCGTTGTTTGATGTGATTTGAGGGCTCGAGCAAGTCCATGTCATGTTTTGGGACAGCTTGGTGCGATTGGACTGAGTCTCGGGGGCCCCGGGTGGATTCCGGGTGATTGACGAATCAATATTTGAAGTTGGAGAAGGCTGAAGGTTGCTGTCATCCGGTGTAATTGCACCTACGAGGCTTTGACCGCAGGTGCGGCTAAGGGCACCGTAGGTGCGAGATTGGGGTTGGAGCTGAGGGATCGCAGGTGCGGGATTTTGGTCGCACCTGCGGAATCGCAGGTGCGAAGAGGGATCGCAGGAGTGGGAGTTGCTGGGCTGAGTCAGAGCCACACCTGCGATGGAATTTCCGCAGGTGCGAAAATGGCTGGAGGCAGTGTGGTGTTTTAAGAACGGATTTTTGGCCATTTATTCATTTCTATCATTTTGGTGTTGCAATTTTGGGAGCTTCAAGAGGGTGATTTTCAGCAAGCATCACTAGGTAAATGAATTCTTCCCATTTCCAAAGTTAAATATGTGATCTTGCATGGATTTGAACATGAAATTTGTAGGAAATTTGGGAAATTTTTGAAGAAACCTAGAAAATGTAAATTTAGAATTTAGCCATGCATTTGAGTATGGAACGTGGAGTAAATTTCATGATTGAACTAGTAGGGCTATGGGTAGAATGTATCTTCAAGAATTTCGGATTTTCGAGAACGTGCACCCAAAGGCATTTTGGTCTTTTCTCCGAGCGGGGTTGGGAAAGTATATAATCTGAATTTGTTGTGAGTATTAGGATGAATTTTCATTTCTTTGCCATTATGTGGTAGTTTCGGAGCGTTGTGCGTCCGTTAGAGTCATCTGATGGGCTTGGAAGCCGGTGTTGGAATTTCGGAGCGAGGTAAGTCTCCTTTCTAAATTTGTGAGGGGGAATCGTCCCCCTAGATGAATTAATTCAATACATGCTATTATCTTCGGGGGCTACGTACGCACGAGGTGACGGGAGTCTATGCGTAGCTACTACTATGCCATGTCCGGGTAGTCTAGGACCCACTAGCATGCCTTACCTGTTGTACCTGTGATCTTGTCTGTGATGTTAGACTGCTAATATTATCAAAATTGTAATTTAATGACTAAGGAAGATTAGAGTTTATTTTCTAAATCATCTAAAAAGAGAATTTATTTCCTTCACGGGCAATTGCATTTCCGAATAAGGTTGTGTTATTAAACGTTATATAAAACTCGGCAAGTGAATTTCGAAAAAAGGATTTAAATGCTATTTGTGGTTTTTAAAAGAGAAATCAGTCATTTACTTGAGTATTTGTGTTCCCGACGTATTCGAGGTGGATTGCTGATTGTGCATTTCTGCTTGTGACCGCTTCGCAATTTACATTCCGTGAGCGGGGTGTTATTTCCTTTACTCTCATGAGAGCGGGCCGTACGCCATGACAGGTTTATATTGTACTTTTGGTACGGGCCGTTCGATCCTCGGCAGTGAGATATGATTATTATATTGAGACATGTACTTATGGGATGAGCCGTTCGTTCCTCGGCAGTGCACAAAGAGGATTATTATATTGAGAGATGCACTTTTGGTACGGGCCGTTCGATCCTCGACAGTGCATTGATATGATTATTATATTGAGAGATGCACTTTTGGTACGGGCCGTTCGATCCTCGACAGTGCATTGATATGATTATTATATTGAGAGGTGCACTTATGGGACGGGCCGTTCGATCCTCGGTAGTGCACAGAGAGGATTATTATATTGAGAGATGCACTTTTGGTACGGGCCGTTCGATCCTCGACAGTGCATTGATATGATTATTATATTGAGAGGTGCACTTATGGGACGGGCCGTTCGATCCTCGGTAGTGCACAGAGAGGATTATTATATTGAGAGATGCACTTTTGGTACGGGCCGTTCGATCCTCGGCTGTGCATAGACATGAGTATTTTATTGAGAGGTGCACTTGTGGTACGGGCCGTTGGATGTTAACTTCTACATGATTTTGAAGTGATAAGATATTTGGGAGAAAATAAAGAGGCAATTGTTTATTTAAGATATTTGCAATAATGAGAAAGTGGTATTTGTTGTTTATTTCCAGTATTACTTGGAGTTCAGTGCCTTAAATACGTGTTGCTTTACTGACTTTACATGCTTATCGTGTTCATTTTACACTGTTAAATAAATTGTTGGCCCTTAGTGAGTGTCTAATTCGACCTCTCGTCACTACCTCTCTGAGGTTAGGCGGGCAAATTAATGAGTACACGTTGTTTTGTACTCATGTACACTTGCTGTGCATTTTTATTGCACAGGTACTTTCCTAGAAATGTGGAGGATTCGGAGATCTAGGTGAGCTACATCATCCGGAGGCGATCCGTAGCTGACAGAGTCTCCTTCGTACTGTACCTATTTCATTTAAATTTCCTTGTCAAGTTGTATTTCGGATAGACTTGTGATGATTGTTGAATTCTTAGAAATTGCTGATGTACTTGTGACACCGGGTTCTGGGATATGTATTGGGAGACAATTGCTTAAGTGTAATATTTAAACCATTGTTTTAATTAACAGACTTTTATTTGGTTATTACGTAATGAAGTGAAAGGAAGTGTTTTCATATATGTTTTAAAACAAAAAGTTTTTTCAATTAATAAATGATTGGCTTGCCTGACATTGTCCAGCGCCATCACGACCTTAGGGATTTTGGGTCGTGACAACATGGTATCAGAGCGCTAGGTTCCCGTAGGTCTCACGATTCATGAGCGAGTCTAGTAGAGTCTTGTAGATCGGTACAAAGACGTTTGTACTTATCTTCGAGAGGCTACCGGGCTGTTAGGAGTACTTCCCTTCTTGATTCTTCATCGTGCGAGTTGATTCCTTTAAGTCTTATGCCTATGTTCATTCCTACTAAATCTTACGCGTTGCGAAGCGCTTGCTATGGATCAGGAATATGGGGAATGGAAATGGTACTATGAATGTAATCCGAGATGCTTCCATGTGTAATTGGCTGTTCCTGTTGTTATGGCCTTGCAAAAAGGGTAATATGTATTTCAGCTCAGTAGCTGTGTTTTTGGGAGCCTTAAGGCTGTGCTCGGTTAGTGATGATGTTTGAAATTGGTTGTCGTGCGGTGTTGATATGATGATAGAATGCTTGCCTGTATGTTGGGGATGATGAATGGTTTGAAGGGGGGTCTCCTCAGAGTTTGATTTTGAGATTTCGGTATTCTAGTGTCGGTGGAGGAAATGCATTTGGGTTATGAATGGTACGGTTGGGGTTGATAAGGTAGTAAGACTTGGTGTCTTCAAGTGAGATGGGATGTGCACCTGTGACGTGTCATCGTCGTCATTTATCAAATGGAATGTGTTAATTTGACGGTGCTATGGGTTCTTCGGTTGCGTGGGGTCAGAGTATTGAGAGGAAGCATTTAAGAATGCGGTTGGCAGAGATCGTGAGGTGCGGTGGTTTAGTATCGGATAGAGGTTCCCCAATAGACGCCGAAACGCTCCCGGGTCATCCATGTAACGACTCGACCGGTCGTTTTGAGCTCTAGCGCATAGTTCAACGGTTTGAAGTCGTGAGCAGCTTCATTTCAGGTATTATGCCCCGTGGGCGTGGTCAAAATTGAATTCCAGGAAGTTTAGAATTGATTTGGAAAGAAAATTCTCATTTCATAAGCCTTAAGTTGGAGAAATTAACTAAGATTGGAATTTTGATTAAACGAGCTCCGAATCAAGATTTCAAGGTTCCAGGGGGTTAGTATGATGATTTCGGACTTGGGTGTATGTCCGTCTAGAGGTTTGTATAACCCGGGAGCGCTTCGGCGTATATTGTGGAAGTTATCATTTTAGAAGGATTTCATGAATTTGGGCTTGAAGTGCATATCAGTGAGGTTTATGTCCATTTGGGATTCTGAGTTTGGGAATAGCTCCTTATGGTGATTCTGGAATTGGAAGCGCGATCGGAAGTGAATTTGGATGTCCGTAGGTCATTTTGGGGTCATTTGGCTAAAGATAGAAATTTGAAGGTTTTTGAGAAATCCGACCGGAAGTGGAAGTTTTGATATCGAGGTCGGAATGCGATACCGGAAGTTGGAGAAGGTCCGTAATGTTGAATATGACTTGTGTGAAATATTTGAGGTCAATCGGGTGTGATTTGATAGGTTTCGACGTCAGAAGTAGAAGTTTGAAATTCTAAGTTCTTAAAGAATTGGATTTGGGTGCGATTCATGATTTTGGCATTGTTTGATGTGATTTGAGGGCTCGAGCAAGTCCGTGTCATGTTTTGGGACATGTTGGTGTGATTTGATGGGGTCTCGGGGGGGCCCGGGTGGATTTCGAGTGATTGACAGATCAATATTTGAAGTTGGAGAAGGCTGAAGGTTGATGTCATCTGGTGTAACCGCACCTGCGACTTTGACTGCAGGTGCGGCTAGGGGGCACCGCAGGTGTGAGATTGGGGCTGGAGCTGAGGGACCGCAGGTGCGGGAGTTTGGTCGCACCTGTGGAATCGCAGGTGCGAAGAGGGATCGCAGGAGCGAGAGTTGCTGGGTGAGTCAGAGCCGCACCTGCGATTTAATTTCCGCAGTGCGAAAATGGCTGGAGGCAGTGGGGTGTTTTAAGAACGGATTTTTGGCCATTTCTTCATTTCCCTCATTTTGGTGTGGCGATTTTGGGAGCTTCAAGAGGGGGATTTTCAGCAAGCATCACTAGGTAAGTGAATTCTTCCCATTTTCTTAGTTAAATATGTGATTTGAAGAAACCTAGAAAATGTAAATTTGGAATTTAGCCACGAATTTGAGTATGGAATGTGGAGTAAATTGCATGATTGAACTAGTAGGTCTATGGGTAGAATGTATCTTCGAGAATTTCGAATTTCCAGGCACGTGGACCCGAGGGCATTTTGGTCTTTTCTCCGAGTGGGGTTGGGAAAGTATATAATCTTAATTTGTTGTGAGTATTAGGTTGAATTTTCATTGCTTTGCCATTATGTGGTAGTTTTGGAGTGTTGTGCGTCCGTTGGAGTCATCTGAGGGGCTTGGAAGCCGGTGTTGGAATTTCGGAGTGAGGTAAGTCTCCTTTCTAACTTTGTGAGGGGGAATCGTCCCCCTATGTGAATTAATTCAGTACATGTTATTATCTTCAGGGGCTACGTACGCACGAGGTGACGGGAGTCCGTGCGTAGCTGCTACTATGCCATGTCCGGGTAGCCTAGGACCCACTAGCATGCCTTACCTGTTGTACCTGTGATATTGTCTGAGATGTTAGACTGCTAATATAATCAAAATTGTAATATAATGCCTAAGGAAGATTAGAGTTTATTTGCTAAATCTTCTAAGAACATAATTTATTTCCTTGACGGACAATTGTATTTCCGAATAAGGTTGTGTTATTAAACGTTATATAAAACTCGACAACTAAATTTCGAAAAAGGGATTTCAATGCTATTTGTGGTTTTTAAAAGAGAAATCAGTCATTTACTTGAGTATTTGTGTTCCCGACGTATTCGGGGTGGATTGTTGATTGTGCATATCTGCTTGTGACCACTTCGTAATTTACATTCCGCGAGCTGAGTGTTATTTCCCCTACTCTCATGGGAGCGGGTCGTACACCACTGTGGGTTTAGAATGCACTTTTGGTACGGGCTGTTCGATCCTCGGCAGTGCATAGATATGATTATTATATTGAGAGGTGCACTTATGGGACGGGCCGTTCGATCCTCAGCTGTGCACAAAGAGAATTATTATATTGAGAGATGCACTTTTGGTACGGGCTGTTTGATCCTTGGCAGTGTATAGATATGATTATTATATTGAGAGGTGCACTAATGGAACGGGACGTTCGATCCTCAGCTATGCACAGAGATTATATTGAGAGATGCACTTTTGGTATGGGCCGTTCGATCCTCGGTAGTGCATAGACATGAGTATTTTATTGAGAGATGCACTTGTGGTACGGGCCGTTGGATGTTAAA
Source organism: Nicotiana paniculata (assembly GCA_005239505.1). Classification (NCBI taxonomy): domain Eukaryota; kingdom Viridiplantae; phylum Streptophyta; class Magnoliopsida; order Solanales; family Solanaceae; genus Nicotiana; species Nicotiana paniculata. Next base: position 31,281 of record MDKI01283170.1, on the reverse strand, counting down.
CTGTTAAATGTTTTCTACATGATTTTGAAGTGATAAGATATTTGGGAGAAAATAAATAGGCAATTGTTTATTTAAGATATTTGGAAAATAATGAGAAAGTGGTATTTGTTGTTTATTTCCAGTATTTACTTGGAGTTCAGTACCTTACATAGATGTTGCTTTACTGCCTTTACATGCTTATCGTGTTCATTTTACATTGTTAAATAAATTTCTGGCCTTAGCAAGTGTCTAATTCGACCTCTCGTCACTACCTCTCTGAGGTTAGGCGGGCGACTTACTGAGTACATGTTATTTTGTGCTCATGCTACACTTGTTGTGCTTTTTTATTGCACAGGTTCTTTCATAGCAATGTGGAGGATTCAGAGACTTAGGCGAGCTGCATCATCCGGAGGCGATCCGCAGCTGATAGAGTCTCCTTCGTATTGTACCTATTTCATTTAAATTTCCTTGTCTAGTTGTATTTCGGACAGGCTTGTGATGATTGTTGAATTCTTATAAATTGCTCATGTACTTGTGACACCGGGTTCTGGGATATGTATTGGGATATAATTGCTTAAGTGTAATCTTTAAACCATTGTTTTAATTAACAGACTTTTATTTGGTTATTATGTAATGAAGTGAAAGTAAGTGTTTTCATAAATGTTTTAAAACGAAAAGTTATTTCAATTAATTAATGATTGGCCTGCCTGACATTGATGTCCGGCGCCATCAAGACCTTAGGGATTTTTGATCGTGACATTCCGAACCCGATTCGAACATACGACTCAGTCCGAAATTATCATACGAACCTACTGGAACCTTCAAATCCCGATTCCGAGGTCGTTTACTCAAAGATCCAACTGTAGTCGATTCTTCCAACTTAAAGCTTCCGAAACGGGAATTCGCTTCACAATTCGAATCCAACACTCCCAGAATTCAATTTCGACCCTGCAAATAAGTCATAATACCTGAAGTGAAGCTACTCATGCCCTCAAACTGCCAAACGACGCGCTAGAGCTCAAGACGACCGGTAGGGTCGTTACAGAAACCACCCCAAAACTCACCTGAGCCCTTTGGGACCCCGTCCGAACATATCAACAAGCCTCAAAACATATCACAGACTTAGTCGAGGCCTCAAATCACATCAACAACGCTAAAATCACGAATCACACCCCAATTCGAGTCTAATGAAGCTAAGAAATTCCAATTTCTACGTTCGATTGATCTCAAATTTTGCACACAAGTCATGTCCAACATTACGGACCCACTCCAACTTCTGGAATCGGAATCCGACCCCAATATCAAAAAGTCCACTTTCGGTCTAACTTCTCAAAACCTTCAAATTTCTAATTTCAACCAAATGACTCCAAAATAACCTACGGACCTCCGAATTTACTTCCGATCGCGCTCCCACTACCAGAATCACCATACAGAGCTATTCCCAAACTCGGAATACCAAACAGACATAGATAACACTGATATGCACTTCGATCCAAATTTATGAAATTCTTCTAAAATGCTAACTTCCACAATATGCGCTAAAACGCTCATGGGTCATCCAAAACCCGATCCGAGAATATGCCCAAGTCTGAAATCATCATACAAACCTGCTGGAACCTTCAAATCCCAATTCCAAGGTTGTTTACTCAAAAATCTAATATTAGTCAATTCTTCCAATTTAAGGTTTCCTAAATGAGAATTCTCTTTCCAAATTGACTCCGAACTTCCCGAAATTCAATTCCGATCCTGCCTGCAAGTCATAATACCTAAAATGAAGCTCCTCATGTCCTCAAACTGCCGAGCGACGCGCTAGAGCTCAAAACGATCAGTCGGGTCGTTACAACTTCCCATTAAATTGATTCATTTACTTGGAAGGTTAATTACTATTTGGTTCAAAGACATAATAGGAGATGTGTTTACATGAGGGTAAAATATGTCAATAATATTATTTTATAATATGATGATTATAATTTATATATATATATATATAGACGTTAGATATAACTATATATAAAGCACACCAATATAATTAACTAGTATCAATATCTACTTATTATTTATATTTCATAATTAGATTTCTAATTATATCCCAAATATAACTATTAGTGTCAATAAACTAGTGGAACCATAGTAAACGTAGCTATATGGTCGCTATCAATATATGTATGACCTTAATGAATGAAAATATATGTTGGATACTATATACATATATAGACGTTCAATGTAACTATATATAAAGCGCAATAATGTAATTAACTAGTATCAATATCTACTTATTATTTATATTTCATAATTAAATTGCTAATTATATCCCAAATATAATTATTGGTGTCAACTAACTAGTGGAACCATAGTAAACGTAATTATATGGTCGCTATTAATATACATATGACCTTAATGAATGAAATTATATGTTGGATACTATATAAATATATAGAAGTTCAACGTAACTATATATAAAGCGCAACAATATAATTAACTAGTATCAATATCTACTTATTATTTATATTTCATAATTAAATTGCTAATTATATTCCAAATATAACTATTGTTGTCAATTAACTAGTGGAACCATAGTAAACGTAATTATATGGTCTCTATCAATATACTGTATTGGTAAAAGATAAACATCATACGTGTAACAATTTTGATGACAAGGCAATCTACGTGGGTCAATGGAAACATGACAGCTGGTCAGAAGTTTAGAAAAAAAGTACGGAGCAAAGAGGAACGGAATAACATGCACGAGACAATTAGATGCGGGAGTTCCAGTCTAATTGAGGAGTTGAAGAGACACGATCAGAATGAACCAAGGCAGAATAAAGTACAGATACAAAGGTCTTCAATCAATGAGCTAAACGTTACATAATGTTCATGCAACAGTTACAATTACCAATTGTAACGTTACGTTAATGATATTATTAGTCATAAATTCTCAATCATTAAGAAGAGTAGACGTTATATTAATAAATTCCCTATAAAAGGGAGTAAAACCTCACTTGTATGGACACGTTCGAACCACTACTAAAATATACTTACTTTTATTCTATCTTATTTACATGTCTAGATCCTATTATTAGATAATCTATTTGGTTATCAGAAGCCCGAGTACTTCTTAAAATAGCTTTGAATAAGAATCCAATTCTTTGGTTAAACAAACTGGTTCCGTTACCGGGAATCTGATAATTTTTTTTTTTTTTTTTTGTGAATAATCTTGTCGAACCATGTCGAATACCAACGACAACAAACAACAAACAACCGGAACCCCAGTTCCATCGCCTCAGGGATCCCCACGAGGTTCAAGGGACAACTCCCCAGAAAGATCTACAACTCACAACAATGATCAAATTGGAAACGAGCAAACATGAGAACAAGACCCTGTGAAGCAGTTAGTTGGTGAATATGTGAGTAAAGATCTTCAAGCTTACATGAGGGGGCTACCAACTGTGTCGCCCACACCTCTTCCAAACAACACCGCGACTGTAGAAAATCCACAATCTGGACTAGCAAATTCAGAAAGTAGAGGCACTCTAAATGACTCACTTGGAGGAATACCAGGTATGTCTAATAACTCATATTTACAATATTTAATACTAACCTAGCAGAAACAGGTGAAGGAACAAAACGATCGCATCGAGCAAATTCCTGGAGTAACACCTGTCATCAAGGGTATTGACATTGATAAATACTCTCAACAACCCTGGAAGCCAAGTGCAACACCTTTACCGATTCCTAAGAAATTCAAAATGCATGACGTACCAAAGTACGATGGGACAACTGATCCATGTGATCATGTTACTGCTTTCACAACAGGAATAAAAGGCAATGACCTGACAAAGTAAGAAATTGAATCCGTGTTGGTCAAAAAGTATAACGACCCGACCTGTCATTTTTAGCATTTGAACATTGCTTGCCAATTCTCGGGCATGACTAGCCCCGTATGATGTATGATGACTTACGTAAATCATCGGTTTTGGTTTTCAGGATAATTGGAACAGATTTGGAAGAAAAATTCTCAGCTTGAAGCTTTAAATATGAAAGGTTTGACCAAGTTTTGACTTTCTAGTATTCGATCTTTAATTTGGATTTTTATGATTTGTTTAGATCCGTTAGGTGATTTTTGACTTTGGAGCGCGTCCGGAGTGTGATTTGGAGGTCCGTGGTAAAATTAGGCTTGAATTGGCAAAATTAAAAATTTAGTGTTTCTCGGTCGGTAGTGGAAATTTTGATATCGAGGTCAGAATAGAATTTCGGAAGTTGGAATAGGTTTTTTGTGTCATTTGTGACTTGTATGCAAAATTTGAGGTTAATTGGACTTGATTTGATAAGTTTCGACATCAAATATAGAAGTTGGAAGTTCTTAGTTTCATTAAGCTTGAATTGTGGTGTGATTCACGGTTTTAGCATTGTTTGATGTAATTTGAGGCATATACTAAGTTTGTGTCATATTGTGGGACTTTTTAGTATACTTGGTTGGGGTCCCATGGGGCTCAGATAAGTTTTGGAAGAGTTTTTGGAAGATTTTGGCGTTTTGAGCATAAGCATGTAATAATCCAAAGGTCCATTTTTAGTTCTAGAGATCGAAATTTGATTTCGAGACTTCCAGAATTTTGATAATGAATTATAGGAGTGATCTGGAAAGTTTGGTCTAATTAATCGCGATTGGGTTTTTGACGCAAAACATGAGTTAATTGTTTAACGAGCGAAATGGGTATCACACTGGGAAAATGAGTTCCGAATTGAGTTTCGATTGAAGGGCTATGTTCGTATTATTATTTGTGACTCATAGGAACAAGAATCATTGAATTCCGAGTTCGTATAGTGCCTTTTTAGTGAAAAATAAACATTGCTGGTGCAACAGGATCTCGTGCGCACCTTTAGCGACCAGATTTGGCACTTGTAGCGACGAGATTTGGGCTTTTAGCAACTGGATTCGTGTTTTATTGAGATGTCTTGGTTTTTTTTTTAGCTCATTTCCACATTTTTGGACGAAAAGAACGCGACTTGGGGCGATTTTTGAACGAGAAGTCATGGGAAATCTTGAGGTAAGTCACTTGTGATCATTACTACTCCATAATATTGAATTATCATACAATAATCCGACTAGATTACATGTTTTTGAGGTGTAAATTAGGGAAGTTAGGACATGGGAAATTGGAGACTTTAATTGAGGAATTGAAGGGGCAATTGTGGTCTGATTTTGATGTTCTTGGTATTTATAGACTCGTGGGAGAATAAGGATTTCGGTTTGGTAATCTTTATCGAATTTCGAGACGTGGGCCCGGGGGTCAGGTTTGGCCAATTTCGGGATTTGTGCCTAATCTTGATAATTTTCGAATGGGTTTCGTCTCCCTAGCTTATATCGATGTTATTAATCTGGTTTTGGTTAGATTTGGAGCATTCGGGAGCCGATTCAAGGGGAAAGAGCATCGCGGAGTAGTTTTCGGACCGGTTTGAGGTAAGTAATGACTGTAAATCTTGTCCTAAGGGTATGAAACTCCAAATATCACACTGTATCACTATTTTGGAGTGGCGCACATACTAGATGACGAGTGTGTGGCATACACCGATGGGGATTGTGACTTGGTCCATCCCTTAGCAACTATTAAGTTGCGTATTTGATTATAAACCATATGATATTTCATGTTTAAAGATTATTACTATGTTTTGGGAGGAATGTCGTATTTGGGACTCGTGCCATGTGTTTAGACCCCTTGGGGGATTTTTACAACTATTCCTCACTGTGTTGACTTATGATTTACACTCAGTCATATTATTCTTAACTGATTTAAAACTCAGTCTCATTTCCTCTACTTTGATGCATAAAATGATATTTTTGGGTCGAGTACCCCGTTGTACTGATAGCCCGAGTGGCTTTTGAGAGGTTTCTGACTGAGTGAGGCCGAGAGCCTGATTTATTTTCATTACTACTAAGTTGGCGTACTCATATTACTCCCTGCACCTTGTGTGCAGATCCAGCTCCTAGGGCAGAGTGAGCTGTCTATCTGTTCCAGAGACTTCTCGGAGATTTTGCGAGGTAGATACCCGCGTCCGCAGCCCTGCTCTCTCCTGCTTACTATTATAGAGTTTATTTTCCTGACTTGTATATTTTCTGTAGATGCTCATGACTAGTGACTCCGGGGTCTTGGGTTGTATTTTAAACATACGGTGTAGCTTTGTCTGTTTAAAAGATAATTTAAATGAAACCTTTACGGGTTATCAGTTTAGAAATGATATAAATGAAAGATTATTTACGCTAAAAAAATGAGTGTTAATTTGGCCGGCCTAGTTCCACGATAGGCGCCATCACAACTAATTTAGATTTGGGGTCATGACAAGTTAGTATCAGATCCTACGTTACATAGGACTCACCGGTCATGAGCAGGTTTAGTAGAGTCTTGCGGACCGGTATGGAGACGTCTATACTTCTCTTCGAGAGGCTGCAGAACCCTTAGGAAAAATCTCACATTCTTGAATTCTTGTCGTGCGAATCCATTTATTCTGCCAAAAGCGTAAGTCTTTGAATTCCTTTCATATATTCGAATGTGCACGTGAGCGCTCGGTATCAGTTGTGCATCGACGACTCGTGATTCTCATGGGTGAGATGTTATTTTTAGCATATTCAATAGGCCAGTCTGCAGGACTTGAGGCTGGATTTTGTCTGTGGTTTGAGTGCTGAGATTTTGTTTGTGCGAGCACGTGCATTTGGGGACTTATATGTCCGTTTGTGTTCTTATTGATGGGATTTGGTGACTAGATGACTACGTGGTGAGTGTGATTTGATGGTTAGATGTGTTCAGGGTGTTTGATTGTGACAAAAATTAATTGGCGGCAGTGTAGCAAGAACCATTGAGTATTTGACTTCTGTCTTAAGTTAGAATATGGACTCGAGTTGCGAGTGTATTGAAGGACCTCTCGTGTAGCTTAGTTGTGAAGTGAAGTGGATTTTCCTGTTGTGTTCTGAGCTTCTGGTGATGTCTTTTGGGTTGACCAATGCCCCAGCAACGCTCATGTATTTGATTAATTGTGTATTTTAGCCGTGTTAGCACTCTGTTGTTATTGTATTCATTGATGGAATCCGGGCGTACTCACGTAGATAGACGTAGCATACTCAACATTTGAGGGTGGTATTATAAGGATTCATGGAGGAGAAGCTCTATGCAACGTTCTCCAAGTGTGAATTTTGGCCCATTTTAGTAGCATTCTTGGGACACGTGGTGTCCAGTGAGGGTATCCATGTGGTCAGACGAGTGTGAGTAGAGCTTCCAGAAGCTCAAGATTTCCTTGACCACAGCTCCGGTGTTAGTTCTGCCATCAACTTCAGGTTCTTATACCGCGTATCTTGATGCCTCGAGGATAGGCATTAGTTGTGTTTTAATGCAGGAGGGTATAGTGATTGCGTGATAGCTATGATTTTTGGAAGGGTATAGAGATGATATCAGTTTGAGGCTAAACATGCGGGGTTACCTCCCGCAGGGTGTCCTGAGGTTGTGTGACCCTTAGGCGGTTTTGTAGTAAGTACTCTTTTATCAGTAATTGATATATGTTGCAATTTGAGTTAGGTCGCTTGTGGAAGTTGACATTGTCTATTACAATGGTGAATGCGAGATTTGCATACGATTTGGGATATTAGATTGGGTTGTGTCATATGAGCGTATGAAGGATTTAGTTGAATCTCACTGCAGTATGGTGGCAGTGATAGCGTATGGGCATTGTGAGTTATTGTTTGTCTTGATCTTTGTCTTTGAGTCAAGTGGGGAAGTTTGTTAATGTTAAGTTGATTGCACGATTATGTGTTGTATTGGTCTCGGCTTGAGGTATGTCGAGGAATCAGTTATGACCTGTAGAGGTGGAGTTTGGGAAGGGCTTGAGTAACGGAAATTTTGAATACAGGTTGTAATATACTCTATGGGTAATTGGGTTTTATTGAATGTGTGAGTTGTATTAGTAAAAGGTGTGGTGTGTGTGGAGTAGGGATATTCTTGGTTTCTTCGAAGTGTGGATTACTTCCTAGTATGTATGTGCAGATGGGGCCAGGTCGTACGGTCTGTTTGATCAGTTTAATTGAGAATTGCGTAGATTGGGTGACTCTCGAGAATGGTTCTTATGGTTCAAGGTTATATGTAACGATTGGAAATCTTCGAGATGTGTAATTGGCTAGAAACTGAGATTTACGTTGGAGGGTGAAAAACATTATCATAGATTCTTCATACAATATCAGGAAGGTGAAGGTAATGGCTTTAGATTTGCAAGAAGTCTCTTCAGGGTAATTATTTTGAATATGGTGTTTTGGGGGATATTTGAGAGAGTATTCAGCAGCTTATGAGCCTTAGACGGTATGGTCTTATGATGGGGTCTCGTGTGGTGAGTGTAGCTTGAGGATTGAGGTATTATGGAAAGGAGAAGTACTAATTCGAAGATAATTCAGAAGGAAGTTGGATAAATAGGACAGCTTGGTAGTAGGTCGGATCGACATGGTAAGAGATATGGTTAGTTCTTTGGGTGCTTATGAGGTAATGAATGTTTACAGGTGTTTCTTGGCAATGTTCTTCGATTTTGATGACCTGCGTAGCTTGGTTGAGTTAGCAGGATTCAGTCCTGATGGTTTGGTGTTTGTGAAAATGGAATTCGGATAGTTCTGGATGGTTTCTACTACGATTAGAGATGTGTATTTTTTGCCGGCGTGAGAAGCATCTGATGTATAGTGATTTTTCTTCTGCATGAGATCAAATGTTAAGTTCTTGACTAGTTGGGTGCGTATTTATTTGTGGATTGGAAGAGATCATGAAGTTCTCATATTTATCATAGGATGGCGTGGCGTATGAGGTATGTTGTGTAGAGCTTAGATTTGCATATGTGAGATCTCGGTTCAGTCTTGGAAGGAAGGTCAAATTTCTCAAGCAGCATTGGCAGTTTCAGATGACTAGGTAGATGATATCACCAATTGGGTGGCTTGATGAGGGTATACATTTCAAAAAGGTCAATGTGTGGAGTTAAGGGTGCTTCACCGGTATTGTGACGCTCTCTTGTTGGATCGACTGCTGATATTCAAGGTTGCTTGGTGACATAGAGGAATTATGGTGGTATCCCTCGTGGAATGATTGAGTATTAGAGACATGTTATATATTCGAGTGGTGGAGTTGGGATCAGATATGGTAATTGGTGCGCTTAATGGACTTCGAGACTGGGAGTTTTCATAAACATATTAATTTGTGGTTGTGGACTGTGAGGATGCGAGCAAAGCTAGTCAGATGTTAGTATATTCCATGATTTAGTCATTGTGAACTTTCATAGAGTTATCTATATGTTGTGGGTGACCAGAGTTGATTTAGGGTTATTGGTAGTCCAGTATGGGTATGTGTTCTGCATCGGGTCATAATTATTGACTCCGAATTGCTATTGTCGAGGGATGTACCATTCGATTGTGTTGAGTTTATTCATATTCTGGAGTGATCTATGCGTTACCCTTCGGTGTTGCGAGGAGTGGTGATTGTTGGTTATATGCACATATGGTGCAGATTTATTTGGGCTTTATAGCGGGATTTGAGTAAAGTAAGTAATTGGGCATTGCGGGATTGAGACGTATTGGTTATGTTCCTTCTGATTCGGGCTGACATGGCATTGTGTCATTTACTTCTCCATGGTTATGGTGATTTACTTTAGGTACTGGACATCAAATTGTGCGGTTGATGATTTTGAGCATGGTGACTTGAGGTGTCTCATGTGGACCAGTGTTTGGATAGGGTCGCGCATTACATCGATGTTATGTAGAGGTTTGATCCTTTGGGTTAGATTCATATTCTCTGGTTCTAAGATGTGTGATGGGTTCTAAGCATTATGTTGTGGTGGTACTGGTGATCTTGCGGTACAGCTCTCTCATTTGAGTCATTTTTTCCATGATTTGAGTACATTTGGACTGTTGCTTATAGGTGCGCAGGTCGCACGGTTGTGGCTTTAGATTGTATCGATATGTCATGTCCCTAGAGTAGTTGTGTTGGATGAGATAAGGTCAATGGAAGCTAGAATGAATACTATCAGATTCGATTTCAGCATGTTGGAAGGATAATATTGGTATTCAGCTTAAAAATTTAATATGGTCCTTGCCAAAGGAGAGGGAGCTCCATGACTAGTTGATCTAAGGAATGGTTATGATTTTCTGCGTGTTTCATTCATCATTGGCAGTATACAGAAGTGTTGGAATAAGGCTTTGTTTTGATAAGAGGTTTATTACCGGAATTGGGTTGTTTGAGCAGCTGCTGTGATTAGAATTTATCGCTATGAGTGTTTGAGTTAAGCGGTATATCGTGTGATTTTCACCTTGGATTGCGGTTATGGCTTGATACATCGTGTTCAGACTTATTCAGTGTGTTTATGTGAGATTCTGATCTAATAGACAATTTCGGAAGTGGAAAATTCGTTCTAAGGTTATGCGCTAGGGTGAATTGTGAAATTTCAGTTATGTTGTGTTACTGGACCTATATGGGATAGGGTGACGTGGGATCACCCCTGTGTATGTGCATGGTAAGGTTACCCAGTGATTTGATGGTTTTCGGAACAACTCTGGGCACGCTCGAGGACGAACGTATGTTTAAATGGGGGAGGATGTAACGACCCGACCGGTCGTTTTGAGCATTTTCACTTTGCGCTCCAGTTCTCGGGCATGACTAGCCCCGTATGATGTATTATGACTTATGTAAATCATCGATTTTGGTTTTCAGGATAATCGGAATAGATTTGGAAGAACAATTCTCAGCTTGAAGCTTTAAATATGAAAGGTTTGACCAAGTTTTGACTGTTTAGTATTCGATCTCGGATTTGGATTTTTATGATTTTGTTAGATCCGTTAGGTGATTTTTCACTTGGGAGCGCGTCAAGAATGTGATTTCGAGGTCCGTGGTAAAATTAGGCTTGAATTGGCGAAATTGAAAATTTAGTGTTTCTCGGCCGGCAATGGAAATTTTGTTATCGAGGTCGGAATGGAATTTCGGAAGTTGGAATAGATTTGTTGTGTCATTTGTGACTTGTACGCTAAATTTGAGGTTAATCGGACTTGATTTGATATGTTTCAGCATCAAGTATAGAAGTTGGAAGTTCTTAGTTTCATTAAGCTTGAATTGGGGTGTGATTCACGGTTTTAGCATTGTTTGATGTAATTTGAGGCATCGACTAAGTTTGTGTCATATCATGGGACTTCTTAGTATACTTGGTTGGGGTCTCATGAGGCTCGGATAAGTTTTGGAAGAGTTTTTGGAAGATTTTGGCGTTTTGAGCATAAACATGTAATGATCCAAAGGTCCATTTTTAGTTCTAGAGAACGAAATTTGATTTCGAGACTTCCGGAATTTTGATAATAAATTATAGGAGTATTCTGGAAAGTATGGTCTAATTTCATCAAGTCGCGATTGGGTTTTTGACGTGAAACATGAGTTAATTGTTTAACGAACGAAATGGGTATCACACTAAGCAAATGAGCTCCTAATTGATTTTCGATTGAAGGGCTATGTTCGTATTATTATTTGACTCATAGGAACAAGAATCATCGAATTCCGAGTTTGTATGGTGGAGTTAGAGCCTTTTTAGTGAAAATAACCATTGCTGGTGCAACAGGATCTGGTGTGCACCTTTAGCGACCAGATTTGGCACTTTTAGCGACGGGACTTGGCTTTTAGCGATTGGATTAGTGTTTTATTGAGCGGTCTTGTTTTTTTTAGCTCATTTCCACATTTTTGGACGAAAAGAACGCGGCTTGGGGCGATTTTTTAGCGAGAAGTCATGGTAAATCTTGAGGTAAGTCACTTGTGATCATTTTTACTCCATAATATTGAATTATCATCGAATAATCCGACTAGATTACATATTTTTGAGGTGTAAATTGAGGAAGTTAGGACATGGGAAATTGGAGACTTTAATTGAGGAATTGAAGGGGCAATTGTGGTCCGATTTTGATGTTCTTGGTATGTATAGACTCGTGGGAGCATAAGGATTCCAGTTTTGTAATCTTTATCGAATTTTGAGATTTAGGCCCAGGGGTTGGGTTTGGCTAATTTCGGGATTTGTGCCTAATCTTGATAATTTTCGAATGGGTTTCATCTCCCTAGTATATATTGATGTTATTAATCTGATTTTGGTTAGATTCGGAGCATTCGGGAGCTAATTCAAGGGGAAAGAGCATCGCGGAGTAGTTTTCGGGCCGGTTTGAGGTAAGTAATGACTGTAAATCTTGTCCTGAGGGTATGAAACCCCGGACTTCACACTGTATCACTATTTTGGAGTGGCGCACATACTAGATGACGAGTGTGTGGTGTAAACCGATGGGGATTGTGACTTGGTCTGTCCCGTAGCAACTATTAAGTTTCGTATTTGATTATAGACCATATAATATTTTATGTTTAAAGATTATTACTATGTTTTGGGCGGAGCCGTATTTGGGCCTCGTGCTATGTGTTTAGACCCCTTGGGGGATTTTTACTGCTATTTCTCACTGTGTTGACTTATGATTTACTCTCAGTCATATTATGCTTAACTGATTTAAAACTCAGTCCCATTTACACTACTTTGATGCATAAAATGATATTTTTGGGTCGAGTACACCATTTTACTGATAGCCCGAGTGGCTTTTGAGAGGTTTCTGACTGAGTGAGGCCGAGAGCCTATATTGTGAGGAGTATATATGGATCGGTATATATATATATATATGGATCGGGCTGCACGCCGCAGCGAGATATGTTGGATCGGGCTGCATGCTGCAAAGATATTGGGTTGGGCTGCACGCCACAGCAATATAGCGCTTGGGCTGTAGGAGCCCTCCGGAGTCTGTACACCCCAAGTGAGCGCAAGTACCTACTAAGTGCGAGTGCCGAGTGCTGAGTGACGAGTGATTGGGAGGCATGAGTGGCTGTGAGGTTGCCCGAGGGGCTGATTACGAATGATTGTGGGCATGCTGAGAGACTGATTCTGAGTGATATTATGCCCGAGGGGCGGTTCATTATTCATGTTTTTTCCCGAGTGGCTACTTATGATTCATATCATTTTACAACTTCTTGGACATTTTATTGAAACTGTTGGAAATTACATTCTTTTCAAAGGATTTTCACTGAAATCGGCTTTTTAAGTGTGATGATTTAACGTACACTGTTGGAAAGAAAGACTGTGCTTATTGTAAATTGATGATTTGACTTTATGTGTTTCTTACTGCTCAGACCTGATTTATTTTCATTACTACTAAGTTGGCGTACTCACATTACTCCCTGCACCTTGTGTGCAGATCCAGGTGCTAGGGCAGAGTGAGCTGTCTATCTGTTCCAGTGACTTCTCGGAGATTTTGTGAGGTAGCTGCACGCGTCCGCAACCCTTCTCGCTCCTGCTTACTATTATAGAGTTTATTTTCCAGACTTGTATATTTTCTGTAGATGCTCATGACCAGTGACTCCGAGGTCTTGGGGTTGTATTTTAAACATATGGTGTAGCTTTGTCTGTTTAAAAGGTAATTTAAATGAAACCTTTACGGGTTATCAGTTTAAAAATGATATAAATGAAAGATTCTTTACGCTGAGTGTTGATTTGGCTGGCCTAGTTCCACGATAGGCGCCATCACGACTAGTTTAGATTTGGGGTCGTGACAAAAAGTTTTGAGAGACACTCACCAAAGAAGCATTAACATGGTATTCTCTGTTGCCCGAAAATTCTGTTGATTCTTTATCTGAGCTTGCAGATTTGTTTATAAAAGCACATTCCAGTGCACAAAAAGTGGAAAGAGAATGGAAGACATATTAAAAATAAAACAGGGAGATACAGAGTTGCTTCGTGAATTCGTAGACAGGTTTCAACGTGAAAGGATGATTCTACCAAGAGTACCTGACAATTGGGAAGCTATGGCATTTGCAAGTAATTTTAATGATAAATGCTCTGAAGCCACGAGGAGACTCAAAGAGAGCTTGAGAGAGTTCCCAGCTCGACATGGAACGATTTCTATAACAAGAGGAAGATACTATTACCCAATCAAATGCAGAAGACAGGATGAGTTATATACGCTCCGAATCAGAAAGGAGAACTGGCAAGAACAGGTACGATCCATACATGGGACCTTCGGGATGAGAGGCTCGTTCCAAATTTGAAAACCCACGGTCTGATCACAGACCGTCTAATAAATATTATAGCTCATCATCATCAAGATCCAGAAAGGATTGAGATGAGCGAAATAGAGGTAATACAAGAATTGGAGATTACACTCAATGTAAGTACTTCCGAATTAATTACAGTATTAAGAAATATGGGTGATAAAGTTCGATGACCCAAAGAAATGAGATCAAATCCAAACAGAAGGAACCCAGACTTCTGGTGTGAATTTCACAATGATCATGGGCACAAAACATCAGACTGCAGGTTATTTCAAGGTGGGGTAGAACACTTATTAAAACAAGGTTATCTAACATAACTGTTATAGTGAAAAAGGTAAACAGTCATATATAAAGAATAGGCAAGAGCCCCCAAAACCTCCATCTCCAAAGAGAACTATAAATGTGATAAATGGAGGAGAGGAGGTAAATGGCGTAACATATACTTCAGCAATAAGGATGACCAAGTTCACAGTGACCCACAGGAAACAGACTCATGAGACTTTGGAGGCTGACAATATCTCATTCGACGACTCAGATGCTGATGGGTTAGTGCTTCCACATAACGATGCACTGGTAATATCTCTACTTATACATGACACTAACGTAAAAAGAGTATTGATTGATCCAGGTAACTCGGTCAATATCATTTTGCTGAGGGTTGTGGAAGAGATGTTAATGGGGGACCGTGTAATTCCAAAAGCACGTTCCTTGTCCGGATTCGACAACTCTACTGTCATAACAAAAGGAGAAATTGAGCTTAATACCTATGCAGAAGGCGTCGTCAAGGAAACTAAATTTCAAGTTATAGATACAGATATGGCTTATAATGTAATCATGGGGAGACCACGGATCCATGACATGGATGTAGTACCATCCACCCTGCATCAGGTAATCATATTCCCTTCCAGATGGGGAATCCAGCAAATTCAAGGTGATCAGCAGACTTCAAGAAACATCAACTCAGTGATGCATTCCAATAAAAAAGAAACAACGAAGGAATCAAAAGAGGAGGGAGTAACTCGAACAGACACGAAAGAAAATGATAAAGACACGGTGAATCAAATCACCACGGATGTCACATCAAGACATACAGACATGGATTCCAGACCTGATGTTATTCAAGAACCAGAAGAGAATGAAAATATCAAGACAACGACTGAGGAGCTCGAAGTTGTTCCACTGTTCGAGCTTAAGCATGAGCACAAAATCCACATAGGAGCAAGGCTAAGCCCGACCAGAAGAGGTAAGTTAATTGAATATTTAAAAGTTGACGCAGATTGTTTTGCTTGGTCGCATCAGATATGACAGGTATACCTCCAAAAGTGATGACTCATAAACTAAATGAAGACCCATCCTTCGTACCTGTCAAGCAAAAGCAAAGAAAGCAGGGATCGTTCAAGAATCAAGTGATCCATGAAGAGGTACAGAAACTCTTAAAAATCGGTTCAATACGTGAGGTAAAATATCCTAATTGGTTAGCTAAGTGGTACCTAAAAAGAACGGTAAATGGAGAGTATGTGTAGGTTATATGGATTTGAATAAAGCATGTCTAAAAACTCATTTTCATTACCGCACATAGATCAAATGATTGATGCCACTATAGGTCATGAATTATTAAGCTTTCTAGATGCATATTCTGGTTATAATAAGATAAAAATGGACCCCTCAGACAAGGAAAAAACCTCCTTTATTACAAACAGGGGGACTTATTGTTACAAAGTCATGCCTTTTGGCTTGAAAAATGCTGGAGCCACGTATCAAAGGCTACTAACCAAGATTTTCTAGGAACATCTGGGGAAAACAATGGAGGTGTATATTGATGATATGTTGGTAAAGTCAACAAAGGCAGAAGATCATTTCCAACATCTCTCAACTACTTTTGAGATCCTCCGCAGGTAAAACATGAAGTTAAATACAGAAAAATGTGCCTTTGGCGTTGAATCAGGTAAATTTTTGGGTTTTCTCGTATCAAATAGAGGCATTGAAGTAAATCCTGCTCAATTTAAAGAAATACATGATGTAATAACGAGCAAAAAAGAAGTTCAAAGATTAACAGGTAGGATTGCAGCTTTAGGAAGATTCATCTCCAGATCTTCAGAGAAGAGTTTTAAATTCTTCTCAGTACTAAAGAAGCAGAATTAGTTCGAATGGACTGAAGAATGTCAACAAGCTCTTAAAGACTTGAAGGTTTGTCTATCGAATCCCCCACTACTGTCTAAACCAAAGGAAGGGGAAAGGTTATACATTTATCTTGTTGTGGCAGAAATAGCCGTAAGTGCAGTCCTGGTAAGGGAGGACAAAAGTAAGCAATCTCCTATCTACTATGTAAGTAAGTCCTCACTAGATGTTGAAACTAGATATCCTCGTCTAGAAAAATTAGCCTTGGCTCTAATCATGGCAGCCAGAAAGTTAAGACCGTACTTTCAGTGTCATCCAATTAGTGTTTTAACTTCATATCCTTTGAGAAATATTTTGCATAAGCAAGAACTTTCAGGTAGACTGGATAAATGAGGAATAGAACTAAGCGAATATGGAATAGTCTATCAACCTAGGACTGTAGTAAAGTCTCGGGTTTTAGCCGATTTTGTCGCAGATTTTAACACTAGCTTAATTCCTAAAGTAGAAAAAGAGTTACAAATCTTTACCGGAGCTAATCCAGGAATATGGACTCTATTCACCGATGGCTCTTCTAATATCAAAGGATCCGGGTTTGGAATTGTTTTAATACCACCTTCGGGTGAAAAGATAAGGCAAGATATTAAATGTTATCCCATTACTAACAATGAAGCGGAGTACGAAGCTGTCATTGCAGGACTCGAATTAGCACGAGAAATCTCAATTGAGCAGATTGTGATCAAAAGTGGCTCTCAACTAGTGGTGAACCAAATGCAGGGGACTTATACTGCTAGAGAGACTCGAATGCAACAGTATCTGGAAAAGGCACGAGTCCTGGTGAAGCAATTCAAGTCATGGAAGATTATGCAAGTACCTAGAGAGGAAAACGCAGAAGCAGATGCGTTAACTAATCTTGCAGCAGATACCGATGTAACGAATAAAGACAATACTATTGTAATACACTTATTTCATTCAGAAACTGACCAGGACAAGAATGAGGTAACATTTAATAATCTGTCACGACCCAAAAATCCATTAAGGCCGTGATGGTTCCGGACACCACTGTCAGGCAAGTGAAAACTCAACCGTTAATTAAATTCCTATATTAGTATTTGAAACCGTTACTTTTCATTTCATTATATAATAATCAATAAAATTTACTGAGTAAATAACGATGTTTTAACAATTCGATTAGCAAATAAATCCCAAAATCATCCCAGAACCCGGTGTCACAAGTACATGAGCAATTTTTAAGAAACAAATGTGATACAATAACTGTCCGCAATACAAATTGGACAGAAAAGAAAATACATACTCTGAAGGAGACTCTGCTGGCTGCTGACCGTCTTGAGGGAAGCAGCTCACCTAAGTCCCCATCAACCATACCTCTGCGCCAAGCTGGGCCACTAAATGTACATGTGCTTGTGCAACAAAAATGCACAACAAGTGTAGTATGAGTACGAAGACAACGTGTACTCAGTAAGTATCCCGCCTAACCTCTAAAAGGTAGTGACGAGAGGTCGACTTTGACACTCACTAGGGCCAAACAGTAGAGTTAAATATAAGGCTAAGCATGAATGGAAAATATGAACAAGTAATAAAGACAGGGAAAGCCAAGTATCCTCACAAGTACCTTTATATGTCAAGTTCCTATCGTACAAGTTACTAATTCATTTTCCAGGGTATTTAACGGTTAAACAACCACAGAGAAATACCAATCAATTAACATGTGCATAACATGCCATGAGCGTACGGCCGATACAACGAAATAATAAATATGCACTGCCGAAGGTTCGAACGGCACGAACCATATATGCATCCATTACCCTCTCTCGCGAATCGTACATGCGACGCGGTCAAAATAAATAATAGAGTTACCCCGCTCGCGAATTATACATGCGACTCAGGTACTCATATATACACACATTCAGCAGAAAATCAGGGGTTTATTTGGGGATATTCTTCCAAGGGAAAACCAATAAATTAATTAATGATAGGTGACCTTCTTAGATATCCATTTAAATAATTCGATGGTGCCAATAAATTCTAAATTTATCATTAAGATTACAAGATACGGAACGTAGAGCATGCTTGTGGATCCTAAACTCCCCCGACATAAACATAATAGTAGAAACGCACGGACTCTTGTCACTTCGTGCGTGTGTAGCCCCTCACAAATAGTAGTATATAATTCGTTATTTCACCTACGGGGACAATTCCCTCTTACAAGGTTAGAAAGGAAACTTACCTCGCTCCGAAGTTCCATAACCGGCTTCCAAGCCCATCTAACGACTCAATTTGATGCATAACGCCCCAAAACTATCCAAATAACAGGCAAACCAATGAAAATATACTCTAATACTTATAACAATTCAATTTATATAGATTCCCAACTCCGCTTTGAAAGTTGAAAAAATTGCCCTCGGGCTCATGTGCCTGGATTTCCAAAAATTTTCAAGGAATTCTCTCTCAATTACATGCTCAAATTCGTGGTAACAATCCAAAAATACAAATTCTAGGTTTACTCCCAAATCCCATAATTTCTACAAATTCCCATGTCCAGATTCGCATATAATCATGTATTTAACTAATAAATGGGAAGAAACCACTTACCTAGAGTTTCTTGATGAAAAGCTCCCCTTGAAGCTCTCCAAAATCGTCCAAGCCAAATGAAAAATGAGAGAAAAATGAGCCAAGTCCCGATTTAAAGAAACCCCCACTGTCTCCAGCACTTTCGCACCTGCGGTGCAATAGCCGCTCCTGCTGCTCCGCACCTGCGGAAAAACCATCGCAGGTGCGGCTCTAACTCAACCCAACAGCTCCCACTCCTGCGACCCTCCTTTCCGCATCTGCGCCTTTGCAGGTGTGGACATATCCTCGCACCTGTACTCCTGCCCGCATCTGCGACTCCTTGGCCGCTTCTACGGCTCCGCACGTGTGGCCAAAACCCCGCAGGTGCGGTCACACCAGATGACAACAGCCTCAGCTTTTCTCAAATTCCAAATTCGATCCGTTAACCACTCGGAATCCACCTGAGGCCCTCGGGACCCCATCAATCACACCAACCTGTTCCAAAACATAATGCGGACCTGCTCAACGCCTCAAATCACATCAAATAACATCGAAACAATGGATCGCAACTCAATTAAATCTTAATGAGCTCTAAAATTTCCAACTTCTACATTCGATGCCAAAACCTACCAAATCACGTCGATTGACCCCAAATTTTTCACACAAGTCACATTCAACATTAAGGACCTACTCCAACTTTCGAAATCAGAATCCGACCCCGAAATCAAAATTTCCACTTCCGGTCGGACTTCTTAGAACCTTTAAATCTCCATCTTTAGCCTAATGACTCCATAATGACCTACGGACCTACGAATTACTTCCGATCGCGCTCCTAACACCATAATCACCCTACGGAGCTATTCCCAAACTCGGAATCCCAAACGGACATCGATAACACTGAAATGCACTTCAACCCAGACTTATGAAATTCTTCTAAAATGCTATCTTCCACAATATGCGCCGAAACGCTCCCGGGTCATCCAAAACTAAATCCGAACATACGCCAAAGTCTGAAATCATCATACAAACCTGCTGGAACCTTCAAATCCTGATTTTGAGGTTGTTTACTCAAAAATCCAATCTTAGTCAATTCTTCCAACTTAAGGCTTCCGAAATGAGAGTTTTCTTTCCAAATCGACTCCGAACTTCCCGAAATTCAATTCCAACCACGCCTACATGTCATAACACCTGAAGTAAAGCTACACATGGCCTCAAACCGCTAATGGCGTACTAGAGCTCAAAACGACCGGTCGGTTCGTTACATTCTCTCCCACTTAAACATACGTTCGTCCTAGAACGTGCCAAGAACTGCTCTGGAGTTGTCTGAAATTACTGTTAAACACCTCGTGCACCTACCCGTGCTACCACAACCCACTTGAGCACATTCACTCGAATAAATCTGAAGGTTTCTCCCTTTTTACTTAGCCAAATTGGCCTTAGAGCTCAATTCCAACATCCGAAAATCTCTGCCAGGCCTGCTTCCAATATACGAACACCGTATCAATCACCACATGATGTACCAGAACATGACTGCATACCTTTGCTGAATTCACACCATGCACCACACCCTTCACATACCCATAATAACATTTTTTGCTCATAATAGCTAATATTCCCCGAATCTAATCTTCACAATGCCCCTGTGATACATATATAGCAACTGTTCTAGCTCTTACAATACCACTACGACGGAAGAGATGTGTAGAAATTCATAATCGCCTGCAGAGTTAAAAATTCATTGAATCTCTCATCTTGACTAGAATCATCACCCCATTATGAACCAAATAATGGTATTTGTTCTTTAATATGCTTCACACAATCTTATCACACTGATCCCTGATCCAATAATCTCGTCTCACCCAGTATGAACTGCCCAAGCAATAAACCACCCCAAATTCTGCCAAAATCTCCTATGATGCCACAATGCGCCAATAGGCCACAACTCGAACGCGATACATAAAGAAATGACTCATGAAGGGACTACTCAACTCATGTAACTAATATGAACTTTCCTCATAAACTAGGAAGCAAAACACAAGAAAAAAGATATAGGGAACCGTACTCAGCATCACACCGTTGCGGCATGAAATCCGATGGGGAGACTGATAGAGCCATACGCTATAAAACTCAATCACAACTGAGGTGCGATATATGATCTGAATCTCAACATCCATCCTACTCGCATAACATCATCACTATGCGGAAACTCAACACATAAGAAATTATCAAGCCATTTCACAACTCACACGGCACAACATAGTTTTGCATGAAATGGACGAAGATGAAACAACATCTGATGTTCTAATACCCCTCCATGAGGAGCGCTATACTGAAATGAACATGTCTGAGTCACTTAGAGCCCATAATCATGTTTATATCCCTCCATAGACCTCAGCCGATTCTGATCGTACCATACTAGGATAATAGCCTTACCTGGGTTCATAATAACCCTCTTTTCTCATAACACGCAAGAACATCCATCATAGCCGGGGAAAACTTCCACAGTCTGCAACCAAATGAACCGAGCGCCCTCCAGGCATAAACTCTCAATTAAGCCATCTTACCACATCCTTCATACTTGGTTCAGACCTTCAATCAATCAAGTGACTACATGTAACCCTTATACAATCGTCCCGTGGACTACACTTCCATGACATCATGCACTAGATAACAAGTCTGCACCTCCATACCACCGGCCACACAGATGCTGTGAAGCCAACCAAGAAATATGCAACCAGAACGCAAAGCCTCTTACAAAACCACTGATCTCAGGTGATGCTGAAGATAATACCAGCTTACTCTAAGCATCCAAATCGCTTTTCTTACTTATCCGAGCTCGTGACATCCTTTTCCACACCGAACCACAACCTTGATCCTTACTTTCAAATTTCATACCGCTCACTTCACCTAACATGCCAATATGCGATAGCGCAGGAATTTCATCATACCTCATGGACAACTATTAGGGTGAACACTTCATCATATAGAAACCTTTTACTTAACTCACTTTACGAGAACCATAACATCACACGAGTGAATTCTCCTAATCACGAAACATGCAAATCCTCAAGTAATAGTCTATACCACCATAATCCTTCCGGAATCCGCCTACACATGACAGGCCATAATACTTGAATGCTTCCAAATAAAATCAGTTACGGCGGCCCATGAACACCCATCTTGATAAAGCACCCGACTGACTAGCTTCCCTTGCAAACCACTTCTGTACGAAGCATAAACCCTGAATCTTCCCAAAGCCAGAACACAAGTCAATAGGGCCAATTATAGCACCCCTTAACAATTCCTTTGCTTAAATTACAACTTATGCCCTTTTCCATCGGCTACATTAACCCTCAATTATGCCGACAACCATCATTTCACCAGTACATATTGTGCAACCCACCCATAGGTGGTGGGACTCTCCCACTTAGCATGAAGCCTCTATTACACAAATCTGGAACTCACCAATAATCTTCCTTAATTGTTGACATGATCCTGCATAACCAACTCGCCAAATTCCTTGAAATCCTTCCGTTGGCGTTTCACAAACACTCTGAGTCATTAACCACATTCTCATATTCGACCTCTTACTGAATAGTCAATAGAACTCTTCGCAGAAACTTTGCCAACCACATGACTGCTAACCTGATCACAGGAGATAACCCACTTGTGGAAATTACATGCCGAAATCCTCTAACGTTGCTGCACGGAGAACAATCACTACGGCCTCGATACCCCATCCTAAGCCCGTTCTCATTCACCAATTGCACCAGTCCGCTCACTCCTTATAGACATCTACTAAATGTGCTGCCATATCTTCCAATTCAAAGTTGCATTTCATCCTTATTCATATCAAGCACTCCTTCTTGCATCCAACCTCCCGCCGTAATAGCCAATATTTCAATTTAAGCCCGTGGGCCTAATCACCGTCCACTATAACTCTCAAATCACTCCAAAATTTTCCTCAAGATGTGCATCTATCTTACCACAGAACTCATATGCTACGCTGCCACTCTCTTATTTTAGTCAAACTCACTCCTTTAAGCAACTACTTGACTTTCGTTTCTTACACCTGGCCTTCTAGAAATTTAACCATTGCCTGACACTTCCTACATGTCTTTCCTCATCGTATGCTGCCCAGTTGTTACCTCAAATCAATATCATTCTCTATAGCACTTAAACCAGCAGACCACCACAACTTTAAACCTCTCCGATGATCATCTTTCTCGAGCTGCCTACATTAGAAATACCTATTCAATCCTGAACCACCACACTCCACGATCTTTGACAACCGCTTCTTCAATACTAGTTCACAATACTCTGAACCAATGTAACCGAAGAAACCATAGCACGCGAACTTAACACATTTTATTCGATCAAAGACGACGATACCACATCACATATGAAGATTCCACCTCACTTGAAAGCACCCAGTCTCATTAATCTATCAACTCGAACCTGATCATTTATAGTCCAATTGTCTTTCCTCCGCCGGAATTAAAATACTGAAATCTCGGAATCCCGCTCTAAGAAGACCTCATTTCAAGTCATTCATTGTCCCAACATATGGGCAAGCATCCTACCATCACATCAATACCGTGCGATAACCTATCATAAGCATCATAGTAAATCTTCGCATAGCCTCAAAGCTCTCAGAAGTGCAACTACCGAGCTGAAATTACAGAGTATCCTTCCACAAGGCATTGACAATAGCCCAATAAATACGCAGGGAGAAACATCCCGCACCTCATCTGTAGTACCATTACAATTCCTCAAATTCCCAATTTATAGCAAGCGCTTCGCGACACACAAGATTGAGTAGAAAAAAGGTAGGCATAAGCCTCAAAGGAATCAAATCGCACGATGAGGAATCAAGAAGGGAAGTACTCCTAACATCCTTGTAGCCTCTCGAAGATAAGTACAGACGTCTCTGTACCGATCCGCAAGACTCTGCTAGACTTCCTCATGACTTGTGAAACCTAAGGGAACCTAGTTGTCACGACCCAAAATCCATAAGGTCGTGATGGCACCGGACATCATTGTCAGGCAAGCCCCTCATTTATTAATCAAAATAATTTCTGGTTTTTAACATTTATGAAAAATATTTCCTTTCACTTTATTATATATTAACTAAATAAAATCTGTCGAATAAAACAGTGATTTAAATATTACAATTTAGCAACCATATCCCAACACATCTCAACATACCCCAGAACTTGGTGTCACAAATACATGAGCAATTTCTAAGAATTTATACAATCATTACAAAGCTTGTCCGAAATACAAATTGGACAAGGAAATTTAAAAATGAAAATCAATAAAGTACGAGGGAGACTCTGTCAGCTGCGGATCGCCTCTGAATGATGCAGCTCGCCTAAGTCTCCGAATCCTCCACATTGCTATGAGAGTACCTATGCAATAAAATCCACAGCAAGTGCAGCATGAGTACAAAAACAACGTGTACTCAGTAAGTCTCCCGCCTAACCTCAGAGAGGTAGTGACGAGAGGTCAAATTAGACACTTACTAAAGGTCAATTTGGAATATTTAAGTGTGACACTAAGCATGATTATCATAGGCAATTTACTAAAATAAGGAATAAATATTTTCAACTCCGTTCACGTTTAACACTTTATATCTTCATCATATTAATAACAGCTAATCAACATGGTGATTTAATCAAATAATAATTAATCGACGGGAAGGAACAACTTCATCCAAAATCTTTTTAATAACTTTAAATCTCTGTCATTTCAATTGACAACTTAATATTTCAGGCCAGTAATCAGGAAAAATCATAGCAACTACGCAGCAAATATCATGCGCAAGCAATACCGAGGGTCGACGCCCGAACCAACATAAACATAAACTGTGCACTGCCGAGGGTCGAATGGCCCGAACCATAGATGCATCTATCTGCCCCGCTTGCGAATCAATCATGCGACGCGGTTAAAATAATAAGGCTAGCCTGCTCATGAATCATACCTATGACTCTGGCACCTAAAGTTACATATATCCATATAATAAATCCGTCTTTTATCAAGAAAGCGGGTTTTCTCAGGAAAGTGGTAAAATTCTTCTTAAAGGAACATGAAATATAGCTTTTAAATCTTTGTTTTGAAACTCTTTTATCAAGTTTAATGATATTCCCTAATACAACGCTACCAGGTACACAAATATCCACAGATGAATCAATTCTCTTTCTAGATGATTAACAAGATGATCCCTAGTCTTCTTTTAGATATTCAATTACGATTTTGATTATATTAGCAGTTTAAAATTACAGGCAGGATTACAAAGTACAACACACAAGGCATGTTAGTGGGTTCTAGACTACTTGGACAAGGCATAATAGTAGCTACGCATGGTCTCCCGTCACCTCGTGCATACGTAGCCCTCGAAGATAATAGCATGTACTTAATTAATTCACCTAGGGGGACAATTCCCCCTCACAAAGTTAGAAAGGAGCCGGCCTCCAAGCCCTTCCGACGACTCTAAACGGAAGCACAACGCCCCAAAACTATCCAAACAACGACAACCCAATGAAAATATACTCTAATATTTGCAACAATTCCAAATTATATAATTTTCCAACCCGCTTAGTGAAATGACCAAAATACCCTCGGGCCCACGTGCCCGGAATCCAAAATTTCTCGAAGATATATTCTACCCATAGCCTTACTAACTCAAAATACAATTTACTCAAATATTCATGCTCAATTCGTGGCTAAAAATCAAATTTTTCATTTTCTAGGTTTCTTCAATGTTTCCCAAATTCCTACCAATTTGCATGCCTAATCCGTGCATATAATCTTGTATTTAACTTAGAGGCATGAAGGAGTTACTTACCTTGACATTTCATGAAGGAGTTCTCTCTTTGAAGCCTCCCAAAATCGCCTAAGCCCGTGAAGAAATGAAGAAAAATGAATTAAAATCCTTGTTTTAAAACATTCTTCCCAGGCCGATTTTCGCACCTGCGGTCCTACCTCCGCACCTGCGATCCGCAGGTGCGACCAATCTCCTGCACCTGCGCCCCATTGTCCGCACCTGCGGCTTCGCAGGTGCGGAAAGTCCATCGCACCTGCAGACCCAGCCTAGCCTGCCCACTCTCGCACCTGCGGCCAAATCATCGCAGGTGCGGATCATACCAGATGACAGCAATTCCAGCCTTCTTTAAACTCTCAACTTGATCTGTTAACCACCCAGAATCCACCCGAGGCCCCCGAGACCCCGTCCAATCATACCAACCTGTTCCAAAACATAATGCGGACTTGATCGAGGCCTCAAATCACATCAAACAACATCAAAACCATAAATCGCACTCAAATCCCAACTTTATGAACTTAGAATTTTCCAACTTCCATATCCGATGCCGAAACCTATCAAATCACGCCCGATTGACCCCAAATTTTGCACACGATTCATATTCAACATTACAGACCTGCTCCAACTTCCGGAATCACATTCCGACCTCGATATCAAAACTTCCACTTCCGGTCCAAATTCACTTTCGATCGCGCTCCCAACTCCAGAATCACCATATAAAGCTATTCCTAGACTCGAAATCCCAAACGGACATCAACAACACTGAAATGCACTTCAAGCCCAAATTTATGAAATTATTCTAAAATGCCAACTTCCACAATATGCAACGAAACGCTCCCGGGTTAACCAAAACCCGATCCGGGCATACGCCCAAGTCTAAAATCATCATACGAACCTGCTGGAACCTTCAAATCCTAATTCGGAGGCCGTTTACTCAAAATTCCAATCTTTGTTGATTCTCTAACTTAAGGCTTTTGAAATGAGAATTTTCTTTCCAAATCAATTCTAAACTTTCCGAAATTCAATTCCGACCACGCCAATGGGTAATAATACCTGAAATGGAGATGCTCACGACTTCAAACCGTTGATCGATGCGCTAGAGCTCAAAACGACTGGTCGGGTCGTTACATTCTCCCCCACTTAAAACGATTTTCGTCCTCGAATGTGCCAAGAACTGCTCTGGAGTTACCTGACATCACTGTTTAACATTTCGAGCAGCTGCCCGTGCTACCACAACCCAGTTGAGTACATTAGCTTGATCAAATCTGAAGATTTCTTCTTTTATCCATATAATAAGCTTAGAATTAATTCAAACGCCTAAAATTTCTCTGCCAGACCTAGTTCCAACGTATAAACACTGTATCGACTACCACACAACATACCAGAACATGACTGCATACCTTTGCTGAATTAGCACCATGCACCGCATAACACATCATCTGACCACAATGACACTCCCTGAACCTTAACAGCCAAAACTTCACGAATCTGGTGCTCTTGATGCATCTTATAACAAATATACAGACATCCTGCCATAATGCTGACGATACCACCACAACGGATGAAATGTGCAGAAATTCATACCCAACTGTAGAGTTAACAGATCATTGAATACCTCATCTTGACTAGAATCATCATTTCATTATGAACCTGAATAATGGTATTTGTTCTTTAATATACACTTCACATAACCTTATCGCACCGATCCCTGATCCGATAATCCCGTCTCACCCAGTATGAACTGCTCAGACAACAAATCACCCCAAATATGACCAACAGCCTCACATGATACCACATTGCCAATAGGCCATGAATCGAACATGATAAATAAGAAATGAATCGGGAAGGGACTATTCAACTCATGCAACTAATATGAACCTTTCTCAAAAATTAGGAAATAAAACACAAGAAAAATAAATACATATTAACCCTTCTCATCATCACACTTTTTCGGCGTGCAACCCGATGCAAATAACATACCCGTGGCGGCGTGCCAACCGATCACATCATAAAACTCACATAAGGAAATATACACAGAGCTGAATCGCTCACTATTACACAGATTACTGAATATCGATCATAAGCACGCTAAGTGCATAATATCATCCTAGGGAGACTGATAAAGTCATATGCTTACAAATTTAAAGCACAACTGAGGTGCGTTATATATATATATATATATATATATATATATATATACACACACACACACACACTCTGGATCTCAAGAGCCATCCTGCTCACATAACATCATCACTACGCGGGACGTCAACACACAAGAAATTATCAAGCTGTTTCACAACTCACACGCACAATCATAATAACACATGAATTCGACGAAGACGAAACAAAATCCGATGTTCTAATACCTTTCCATGAAAAAGCGCTCTACTGAAATGAACATGTCTAGCTTATACGGAGCCCATAATATTTAATCCATCCACAAACATCGAGTCTACCTTGCTCGCACCAACTAAGCTAATAGCTTTCACCTAGGTCCATGTTAACCCACTTTCTCTCATAATATGCAAGGACAACCATCAAAGCTGGGACAACACCCCACAATCCACAACCAAATGAACTGAACGCCTCTCAGGCATAACTTCTCGAATACACAACATTGCACTTCTTTATACTCAGTCCAAATCTTCAATCCATCAAGTGACTACATGTCACACTTTATACAATATTTCCGCGGTCATGCTTCCACGACCTTCCACACAAGGCAACAAGTCTGCACATCCACCACTGGCCATACTACGCTGTATGACAAATCAAGAAACCATAACCAGGGTACAGAGCCTGTTCCACCGAATATCAATCTCAGGCGACACTGAAGATAACACCAGCTTACTCTGAACTTTCAAATCTCTTTTTCTTGCCCTTCCGAGCTCATGACATCCTTTTTAACACCGAACCACAATCTCGATTCTTACTATCAGTCACGTACAGCTTACCGCACCTAACATGCCAATATGAGGTAACACAAGAATTCCATCAGAACTCCTGGACCACCAATAGGGTGAACACTTCATCATATAGAAACCTTTTACTTAACTCCATTCAAGAGAACCATCACAACACACGAGTGAATTCCCACAATCACCCAACATGAAAATCCTTAAGTAGTAGCCTATACCACCATAACCCTTCCGGGATCCGCCTACACCTGACAGGCCATAGCACTCAAGTTCTCCCACATGAAATCCGTTACAACGGCCGACAAGCCTCGCACACACCGACACAAACCACCTGCATAACTTAATCACATCAAAGGAACCGATCATTGCCGCAAATGTGCCATTTCAACCATGGAAAACCAATCTATCTTCTTTTAATCATCTTCAATCGCTTCAAGAATTATAGCAACTT
This sequence comes from Nicotiana paniculata, assembly GCA_005239505.1. Lineage (NCBI taxonomy): Eukaryota > Viridiplantae > Streptophyta > Magnoliopsida > Solanales > Solanaceae > Nicotiana > Nicotiana paniculata. The sequence goes on along the minus strand of MDKI01283170.1, from coordinate 2,304 downwards.
CCTTCAACTCATATCAAATCAACCCTCACTCATCCCGAGTGACCTTGATTCCCGAGAATATGCTTCCTAAATCCCGCAGTCCGTCTCATACCCTCCTGATAACCTTTCTACAATCCGGAGTTTATTTCTCTCACTCCTCTTATACTATCCTGCATGCTGAAACATATCATAGAACATTCCAACCATCCTCTTTTGTTTTGTCTCAAAAATTACTCTACAAAAGCTCGATTCTCGATCATACTGCTTCCTTAAACCTTTAAACGCTGCACTCTTGACTTTTGAACTTACTAGGACCGCTATTGAGAGTCACCCACTCTGACTGGCCCCGAATGCAATCTACGCCAAGGCTCTTCTAGCACATGAACACCCCGTTTCAAGGAACCACGCGACTGAGTCACTATTCTTACAACTCACCCATGCCTTAAGCATAAATTCTGAATCTTCCAAAGCCTAGCCCTGATCCCACAGGGCCAACTTTTGCACATATTCATCAAATCTCGCGCACAAATCACCATTTTACTCCTTTCTGTTAGCTTAAATAACTTGCCAATACGCCGACAATCCTTTACCCTATGAGAAGACAACCCTACAACCCAACTGTAGATGGTGGGACTCCCCCACTTAGCCCAAAGCTACTCCTTGCATCACTCTAGACCCTGCTGAGATCCCTTCTCCTTTGATAACGCGATCTATCTCAACCAATCCGTCCAATTCTTCCAGATCCTCTTGCTAGCACTCTCTAAATACTCAAATTCTCTAGCATCATTCACACATTCAGACTCCTACCGAATAGCCACTGGAACCCCTCACCGAGACCTGCCAACCATGCTACCGCTACACTATTCACAGGAGATGACCCACCTGTGGAAATCACCCACGGACACCTTCCAACGACGCTGGAATGCATGCTCTCTGCGACTTCAATACCCCATCCTACGCCCTGCTTCATTTACCAACTTACTAGTCCGTCCGCTCCTCATGGACATCCATTAAATGCGCGACAATATATTCAAATTCCAAGCTATGCTGCCGCTCCCCCACTTTGCGATTGCTCGACTTCTGCTTCTTACACCTGGCCTACTAGAAATGGAACCACCGCCTAGCCTCACTTCAGGATCATTCTCTATAGCTCTTAAACCAGAAGATCACCACGACTTCACACTCTCCGAAGATCATATTTCTCTAGCCGCCTTCATTATCAACTCTTTTCCGGTACTGAACCACCACACCTCATGATCTCTGCCAACCGCATTCCTTAATACTTCTTCTCAATACTCTGACCCCACGCAACCGAAGAAACCATAGCACCGCCAAACTTAACACATTCCATTCGATAAATGACGACGACTACACGTCATAGGTGCATATCTCCTCTCACTTGAAGACACCAAGTCTTACTACTTTATCAACCCCAACCAGGCCATTCATAACCCAAATACCTTTCCTCTGCCGGCACTAGAATACCGAAATCTCGAAATCACACTCTGAGAAGACCTCCCTTCAAACCATTCATCATCCCCAACATACGGGCAAGCATTCTATCATCATATTGACATCGTGCGATAACCAATCGCAAGCATCATCACTACCTAAGCATAGCCTTAAAGCTCCCAGAAACACAACTATTGAGCTGAAACAACGTATTATCCTTTTGCAGGGCCATAACAATAGCCCCAACCATTTACACATGGAAACATCTCGACTTACATATGTGGAACCATTTCAAGTCCTCGAATTCCTGATTCATAGCAAGCGCTTCGCGACGCGTAAGATTGAGTAAGAATAAACTTAGGCATAAACCTCAAGGGAATCGAATCGCACGATAAGGAATCAAGAAGGGAAGCACTCCTAACACCCATGTAGCCTCTCGAAGATAAGTACAGACGTCTCCGTACCGATCCGCAAGACTCTACTAGACTTGCTCATGACTCGTGAGACCTAAGGGAACCTAGCGCTCTAATACCATGTTGTCACGACCCAAAATCCATAAGATCGTGATGGCGCCGGAAATCACTGTCAGGCAAGCCCCTCACTTATTAATCAAAATAATTTCTGGTTTTTAACATTTATGAAAAACATTTCCTTTCACTTTATTATATATTGACTAAATAAAATATGTCGAATAAAATAGTGATTTAAATATTACAATTTAGCAACCATATCCCAACACATCCCAACATACCCTAGAACCTAGGGGTGTTCAAAATCGATCCGAAACCGAAAACCGAACCGAACCGAAGATTAATGGCTTACTGGTATCGGATTAACGGTTTAACGGACGGGGAACGGATTGGGATTTTTTAA
>MDKI01091896.1:0-21911 GCA_005239505.1 Nicotiana paniculata | reverse complement strand
TTGAACCAAAATTGCTGAAATTGACGACAAAACAAGATACATTTGCGGTTATTTTCGTATGATTCCAAGTAATTTATAGTAGAAAACCTCTTGTTTTGTATATTTTTCGAATTGCATGTGTTTTTGTAGAAGTGATGTTGCTTTTCTTTAGGCTTTTGCGACCGAATTATTTAGTTAGAGTTCATCGTATGTATCGGTTATAGACGATTTTGTAAGTTTTGGTAGAGTTTTGTATCAATTTCTTCACTAAATTCTGTAACCGTTTGTTCGTATACATTTATTTTAAAATTTTCTCATTGAACCTAGTTTCAATTGCGAAACAGAGCAACATGAGAAGACAAACTCGTTCGGTGAGTTCATCACCTTATTCAAAGTCGGTTTCAATTGAGAAATCGAGAAACATGAGAAGAGAAACTAGGTTGATGAGTTTATCTCCTCATTCAACCCCGGTTATAGTTGAGAAATCGATTGATGAATAAAATATGCAAAGACAAAATCGTTCCGACAATGTTAAAGTGTTAGAATCTCGAAAGGATGTTGTTCGACAATCTAATAAAAAGAAGAGCAAAAGGATTAGAGTGGATGATGATGAAGGTAAGAGAAAACGTGTCGTGGAGGACGAAGTGAATTTGGGTGTCAAACCAAAAAAAGTATGGTTCAGAAGGCAGAAAAAGTTAAAATTCCTGACAACGTTTGTAAGGTACATACAATTTCAGTTATAATTTTTTCTATTGTTGAATCTTCTTTTAAAATTAGATTTAGTTTGTATTTGTTTGTTTCTAATTTGTGTCATATAATTGTAGCATTGGAAGCTCTATATTCCAGTTGGTGAGCCTTTTACAGTTACTCATTGGACATCATACACTAATGCGGATATCGTATCGATTTTACAATCAAAGTAGACCAATGTCCAGCTTCAGATGTTTAGGGAAAGCTGTTTTGGCTATTTCCTTGATTTACCTCGAGTTTCTATCCAGGCACAACTTATTCGTTCTTTAATATTTAGGGAGTTGGTTCAAGATAAGTGTGATCAATTTTATGTGAAATTGAATGTCGAATGTGTTTTACATTTTGGTCTTCGAGAATTTGGTGTTGTAAGTGGTTTAAACTGTTGTGGCAATGAACATGTTGAGGGTAAATTCAGTGGACCCAATAGGTTGGTGAATACTTATTTTTCTGGTTTTGAAGTGGTGTCAAAGAAGTCGCTTATTGATTGTTTTGAGAAGAAGAAATGACAGTCAAATGAAGACGCAGTTAAGATTGCAATCATTTATTTCATAAACACATTTCCAATGTCCATTCAGGCTCAGAAGACATTTATAAGTAAACGTGATTTCTATCTTGTCGAGAGTGATGAGTATGTGTCATTCCCCTGGGGTAAGATTGCGTTTCGAGCTTTAATAAAGTCGGTGAGGGACAGGTTGAGGGAAAGTTTGAGTTTTATAGGATTGGTGGATTTCCTCTTGCACTACAGTTGTGGTTCTATGAATGTTGCACTGTAGTTGATCAAAAGTTTGTTGTTCGCGTTAGAGATCATACACCACGCATATTGAAGTGGTAAATGACAGACATGCCAACATGTGAGGACTTTTGTATTGGCTTCTTTAATAGCACAGGGAATAAGGTACCAGTGTTTATGTCTTGATCGGATATACATATATAATACACTGTAATTCATTGTGATACATCAAATATACAACTTTTATACATCTTTGATACATCTAGGACTGAAGCACTTTTGATTACATTTGCAGTTTAAAAATACTTCTCCGACAACTGATGGGCTAAGGAGATTTACTTTACCTGTTGAAGTTACCAATGAGTATCAAAAATATTTGACATCACGTAACAGGGGAAAACTTCGGAAAATTTCCTATTTATGATAGCGATGATTTTGTCACGCCATCCCCAAAACATATTAAGGAGCTTGTCCCACCAAAAAAGGCCGTCCAACTTGTTAATTATGAGCGTGAGTTGCAGAAGTTGAAAGCTGATGTGAAACAAGATTGTATTAGTCTTTTTTAGATATTCTTTTGAAAGTATTGTTAAGATTGTATATTCAAAGTCTATTTCTTTCTTATTTGTTTCATCTTGTAGCTCCATAAGTAGTTAAATTTCTTCATGGAATATGTTTTTGATAAATTCAAGAAAGTCTTTGAGTTGATAAATTCCAAGGTATGTGTTTCTTTTCCATTGTGCATTTCTTTTTATTTTTTTAGTTAACTTAATGTATCCTTTTTTTTTAATAGCTTGGCGCAAGCGAAGACAAATATGGTGCACATCCAGAGGAAGACATCAGTGGTCGTCAACACAATAATAATTTTGTGAGCAATATGGAGTTTGGTGGCAATGAAGATGTTGAAATGGATAGTTGTAAGGTGTGTTTAGTTGTGCATTCTGCACTTTTTCCTTTTCTTTTCTTTTTTGTTTTTGATAATTCGATTCTTTTTTTAAAAAAAAATAGGTCGGTGGAAGTGAAGGCAAAGATGTTCCACATTCTCAAGGAGATACTAGTGAGTATCATTGTAACAATATTGTGCTCGATGCAGCAGATCATTTTGGTGTCAATATCATGGAAGGACCTTCTAGTGTGAAAGTTAACATGTTCATTGCTAAAGTAACTTTCACACCAGATGTAGACGCATGCTGGCGCTATTGGTGAGACTGTAGATAAGGCGGCAGGGGAGACGGAGGAAGAATCTGAGAAAAAATAGGTTCTCGAATCTCAGACTGGTGATGTTTGTGTGACTACAAGTGTTGATGAGGCGGCAGGGGAGATGAAGGAACAATCTGAGAAAGAGGTTGTTGAATCTCAGATTGTTCTGTACCGGCCTGAATTATTTCTTGAAGTTTTGCCGCAAATGAAAAAAAGATAGAGATGTCCTGCAAAGGCCGTGCAGTCTCTGTTCATTACTGTATTTGATTCAGGTTCCAGTACTGGTGTTATTGCAGCGAAAGAAAAAAAAGTAAATTTATGCTGTTAAGCATCCTTTTCAAAGCAAAATCGGAACTGGCGTTAACAACTCTATGTTCAATGCATTTGTTGTGTGGGTCAAAGAAGGGAAGTCCAGAAAGAAGTATGTTTCCAACTTCTGAGTTTTGTCCAGTTTTATATTTTAGTATATCGTCACTTATACCACTGTTTTATATCAAATCACTATATCTCTTTTGTGTATATCTGTTACCAGGAATGAAATTTACCTGAAGCATGTTAGTGAACTCAATCATGCTTATGATCTTGGTGTATATCATGTTGAAGAAAAAAAATGGTTTTACACTTTGGCATATAATGGTCAGCCTTTGGATGACTCGGTATGTAAGAAGTTACTTTTACAGTTTTTTTTTTAATTTTACCCAGTGTACACATGATCGGTCCTCTTAAGTTAGAATAGATTATTAATTTATCTTGACTGGCACAAGAAAAGTAGTGAGCATTCATTTTCTTTTGTTTTCTGTGAATTTGGTTTGAAAAACCGTAGCTGCTTAAAGCTTACGAGCCTTCAGTGGTTAGTTATTTGTTATGTTTTGTTTCAGCACATTGATGTTTTATTCTATTATCTGAGGAAGAAGGGGAAGTATGACAAAGACCTACCTGTAGCATTCACCACCACAGATTGGTACTTCGACGAGAAACTTAATGAGTTGTGTCGGGCGTTTATTGATACAGATGGAGACGATGATGTGTGCAATCTGGAACATGTCATTGCAGAGTATATTCAGGGGGTTTTCTTGGATTCCAATGTTTCATGCACACTGTCGAGCACGTCTTAATGCCAATTAATGTTGCAAAACAATGGCATTGGATAATGGATGTGTTGTCCTTCAAGGATAGGTGCATTTATGTGTATGACTCTATGCGCAGTGGAGCTGCTCATCAAGCCAAAGTTCATAAGACCATGGACAAGTATTTTGTGTTACTGCCTCATTTTTTTCGTGCACACGCATTTCTATTTAAACAAAAAAGATATCAATTGGTGCATTGGTGTCTACAAATCAAAGGACTTGATTACCCCTTTTGATGTAAAACTGGTTGAAGGACTGCCTCAACAAGTCGAAGCGTATGAATTTCTTTCAAGACAATCTGTTTTTTTTTTAGACTCTGCAGTTTGAGAATTGTTGCTCTTTTTATTTTTGCAATTATTGCGGTGTATTTGCAACATCATTTGCCGAGTATTTCATTGAGGGCAAGACGCCTCATAAAAAATTCAATGCCTATGCACACCCCGACGCAGATTTGGTTCTCTTTTGTGGAATTATGCTAGAAAGCAGATGGAAATGAACACACAAAGTGATGATGAGATTATTGGTCGATAGAATATGCCGCAGAAGCAGAATAAGTAGTTACTTTTGTCATTGTTGTAGGATGAACTCAAAAATTTCGTTTTGTTTGTTCTGTTATGTTGTCATTGTTGTAAGACGGATCAGATTTGTTTGTTTTTGACTTTTATGAATACCTTTAAGAATTGTATGACAAATGAGATGTTTGCTCTGTTATAAAGGTTTAATGAGTTTCGGTGCGGTATTGGAGTGTTGCAGTTTAATTTATTTTGGTGTTTTCTCCCTTGATTTTGTGTTTTGAATTAAAGATATGAAAAATATATGGTAGTTTGTGATACATTGTCTCTTGCATATACACGCATGACACACACATGATACACATATGATACTCATATAATACACACATTATAGTCGCTTTGGATTGATGCACATTTAGTTTCTTAACAATGAGTTCGGCAGTATGTTTGGTTTTGAAATATGTATTGATGAATCCACACTCTTATTTGCAAATTTTTAAAATTATTTGCATAGTTTTCTAGCTGCTACGACTGTTTTTCATTTGTTAGCTTTGTTACTACACAAATAAAGATATGAGTAAGAGCCGATACATAGAGATACATGGGTGATACGCAAGAGATACATAGATGATACAAATATGATACATAACTGATACAAATTCTTTTAATCAAACAGATGTATAATTTATCGATTCACAAAGACACATAGGTGATACACAATAGATATCGATATGATACATAGCTTATACAACTTCTTTTAATCAAACGGATGTATAATTTAAAAAATACACTTGCAATACGATTTTAAATGATAGATCAAATATTTATTTATATCTAAAATTCAAATGACATTCTGCATTGATACATTTCTTGATATATTGGATTCTTATAAATCTCTATGATATTCAGTAAAGTAAAATAACAAGTTATTCTAAGTTTGAAATATTCCATCCTCTCTTTGGATTATTTCTACAAGTTTTTCTGTTGTGATCTTCTTCTCCACACTGTCCACATGAAATCGACCTTTTTCGTTCCCTTTCAGATATTAAATTGCGCCTCCCCTTCCTTGGCCTTCCTATTGTTTTAGTCACGTCTGGTGGCAAGACATTTTCATCTAGAACTTCTGCAGGAATTTTTTATGTGCTTTCATCAGGAACCGGATAAATTGGAATTTTATAGGTCTTCAATAGGTACTTCCTGGTGTAGTACACCGAGAAATACTCAATGTGATCAATTTATTTGTATTTCAATAATGTCCAAGCATGTGCACTTGGAAACTCATCCAACTGAAACCTTCTACAGTTGGAAGTTCGATCTTTTAGGAGCACCATTCTCTGCTTACCCTTGTCAAATACTGAATATAAGTAACTCGTTGAAGGGGTTACCTACAAAAGTTATCAACTATCATTAGTGGTGACAAAACATATGCCCTCAAAATACATATACTAGAGAGCCTACAAGATTCAAAATAGCTAAATATCATGTCAAACCAACCAATATTTCAGCAGGAGGGTATGCATAGATGCTACATTAAATTGAAAGCCTTTGCTTTTGTCCAGGTGGACACTAGTTTAACAAAATCACACAAAGGGTTCAAGATATAAAAAATCCATAAATTTGGCATGATTACATATTATATGCACAAAGTATCTATAGATTCCAGTCATGCCTTCATCCGATGTGATAATTCGAGATTGTTCATCAGCATTGTATCATATTTTTTCCCAAGATCAGTAAATGACTCTACTGCATTTTTTTGGTTTGTATCATTCCATCATCTGATCAATTGCCTTATGTACTCCAGCAAAGGCAGTACTGGGAGTTCCCTATCATCCTTGAGCGCTGCATTGATCGACCACATAATGTTTGAAGTTATTGTCAATGTTATGTTGACAGTGGAATGTGCTCTGGACCATCTTTCATACCCAACATTCATTAAGTAATCTTTGGCCCTCTTATCAATTTTCTCTACGTCTACCATGTGGCAATCAAACTTCTCAACTGTGTATGCTTTGGCCATAGCAAAGAATATGTCTTTGGGCTACCAATGGTTCTTCTTGTAATTTTTTTACATTATTCCATAGATGACATATGAAGACACAGTGAGGTACTTGTGGATACAATGTTGCCGCTGCATTTTCAATGCCTACATGCCTGTCGAGACTATGCACATTCCTTCCCTTTACCCAAATGCATCCTTGAACCTCGCAAAAAACCACTCCTAGGAAGCATTATTCTCTGAATCTACTATGGCATATGCGAGTGGTAGGATACTACCCAATAAATTGAATCATATAAACATATGTGAGTAAATACATGAATAATATATACATATACATATAAGCATTATTATTCTTATTTTTACCTGCTGGATCTTGTGTGGATGCTATCAATAATGTTCCTCTATATTTTGATTTAAGAAAGGTTTCATCTACAATAACAATCGGTTTGCAATATTGCCATCCTTTTATAGACGGATATAGTGAAACGAAAGCATACATGAACAAGTCTTCCTCTATTTTTTTCAAACTTACCACCGACATAGGATTTGTAAGAACCAACATATAAAAGTAGCTTGGTAGCTTTTCATATGATTCACTCGGGTTCCCTCTTAGTACTTGAACTACATATTATTTCGATCTCCACGCTTGCATATATATCATTTGAAGACCATACTGCTTGTCCATGTTTCCAATTTTTGTCATTAGGAGTGTATATTATTTTTGGGTCTTTATACTTGTCTATCATAAGACTGCCGATGAGTTTTGCACTAGCTTGACATTGTGCGTAAGAACTGTCTTTCAGTGGGCATGAGTGCAGTTTGCTGAAATTTCTGACCTTGAAAAGTTTTTCTTTTTTCAGGCTCGAAGACTTAAAATCCAATTGCAAGTTGTTGGTGATGCATACTAGGCAGTACCTACGACAAGGATTTAAATTTTTCCATCAATAAACAGATCGAGATGAAATACAATGTTATATAGTGATACACACTGCCATCAACAATATTGGATGAAAAAATACAATGACTATACAGTACTAGACGGTGACAACCACAACTTAAAAGTGTACAACCACAGACTTACAAACAACAACTTATTTTCACTTATTTTTTGCATAATTATGCTTCTAACATCAACTACGATATATATTGAGATACATAATTATACAGTAAATATTTTGATACCTTCTTTCACTTGATCTATTCACCTTAAACTGAATTTTTTCCTTTAATTCCAAGTGCTTCATGACTTTGACTATCGTAGCCTTGTCTTTATAAATTTGACCTTCTTCGACATCTATGTGTTGATGGACAGTTATTATTGTATTTTCATCAGATTCTGTATCTTACCAGTCTTCTCCATCCCCAAACTTGATCATATTAATTGTATCACCATTGTATCTCTCCTCTATAACCGAGCTTTGTGTATATTCTGAGTAAATCACAGCAGAAATTGAATTGTAGCAGATCATGTCCATGTCACTTTCACTCTATGTTATACAAAGGGGATACATTGTAAATTTTGAGCTTTTTTTCAGCTCAATATATACACATACACCCATACTATTGTGTATCACTATTGGTGGAGAACCATTTTGCACAGTGTGTTTGATTTCAATAACATTAAATGAAGTATCTATCATAAGTTATTTTGAAATTACGTCTACAAAATCTTCAAAACTTGTATTTTGAGTAACTATTACAACATCTGCATTGTAATCTACAAAGCTGTTGTCAACATTCCATCGGCCACCATACTGAATAAAAATTAGTAAATTTGCCATTGAAGTAGCTGAAATTAGGTCAAAACTCACTAATTTCTTGATTGATTTTGATTGTAGTTCGTAGTTCCTTCTACACAGAACTCGCAAAAGTTGTATCTACACATAAATCGTGAAAGGATATAGTGAAATTGATCGATTTTGAGTGAAATTTAGAGCTCATTTGGAGAGTTTTTTTGGGATAGAATGTTGTGATTTACAAAGGGAAAGAATGTCGTGATCTGGTAAATTGATACGCTTTAAAAAGGGAAGGAAGCGTGATTCTCGGACGTGATTGTCGGATTCGTGATTCTCCGATTCTAAATTTTGGGCTACTTTTGGTAAGTGTTTAATTTTGGACTAGAGGTTGGTAAGTTTGTGTTTAAATCGGCTATTTTTGTACTTTTTCCTTAATTATTTTTCTTTTTTCTCGTGACAAATATAAATAAGTCCAAATTCAATTGTGAAAACGTATTATTTTTATTCGAATTTGATAATAATTTGATATCTGAGGCACGTGCAATGCACGTGACAAGAAAATTTATATGTACCTAAGAAAAATATAATTTGTTCTATACTAAATTCCAGCATGTAGAAATCTATAGAGAAACTATAATTCTTTTTCCTTTTTAAGCATATAGAAATGGATTAAAAATAATTAAATTGACATCTGTAAATTTGTTGTCAGTCTCACATTGAAGTAACTTTCTCTTTGTTCAAATGAGAAATATACCATATGTCCAAATTTAATTCGGTTCCTTGATAAATCAATGAATCGGGAATCCATAATAAAATCTTTTTAGCATAAGCTAAGTTGTTCAATGAATTTGAGTAAGACTTTGACAGTAGTTTGTTGACAATATTGGGCCTCAGCCACCTTAACATTTGATTTAAAGACATATCCGGCCCAATTGTATAATTAGTGGCCCAACTATATTTTCATATTTGCGTATTAGATATATGTAACTAGAAGTTTCTAATAATGAAAGTAAGTCAATTCATTTTCTTCTTCAGATATTTTCACACGTCTCATTTCTCTCTCTGTCTCTGAAATTAGGGCTCTTATTCTTCTCACTTCTCTCACAATTGTGCATATTAACATGGTATCAGAGCCTAGAATCCATCGATTTTGGCTTCACTCTATTGATTGATGGTAGATTTGTGAAGTTTCATCGTAATCTCCGCAATAATTTTTTTAGGGTTCGACTTTTCTGTGAAAGTTTTTGAGCGATTTAGCCCCGATACAAGTTCTCCTTGTTCTCTGATGGTTTAGCAGAAACTTCTTCTGATACTTTTGAGGTAAATTTTGGTGATTTGAGGTTTGTGTCTCCTGGTGGTTTGAGTCTACCGATTGGATGCATGTTGTTGTGTTTTTTGGTTAATTTCAAGACCTTACTTCTTTAGGTTGCAAAGAAGGACGGTAATCTCTTTTATGAACCTTGTTCACGACCAGTGTTGACAAATTTATCTCAGTCGTCTACATTTTATGAAACAGACATAATTAAGATTTTACTATGGGTAGTCCTGATGTTAGTTCAACCTCTACTACTGATGGGTTTGATGATTTTACTGTTCCTCCTTCCCATCCATTTTATGTTCATCCCGCGGATAGTCCAGGTACTCACCTTGTATCCCCACCTTTTGATGGTAGTGGTTTAATTATTTGGCGTAAAAATATGCTTACTGCATTGTCTGCTAAAAATAAGTTAGGTCTTATAACTGGTAGAGTCCCAAAGCCCTAATTTCATTCTCCATATTATCAGTTTTGGGAACGATATAATGGCATGGTTATTGCATGGATAACAAATTCACTATCTAGAGATATATCCAATAGTGTGATGTGTTTTGATACTGCCAAGGATATGTGGGTTGATATTAATGAAAGGTTTGGTCCTCAAATAGCTCCAAATATATTCAAATTCAGAGGGAAGTTAGTACTACTTCTCAGGGGTCTTTGGACATTTCCACTTATTTCACCAAACTAAGGGGTCTCTGGGATGAACTTAGTACTGCATATGTAGGACCAGTTTGTTCTTGTGGAGCTTTGCCTAAATTCATTGAAGAACAGAAAATCTACCAATTTCTTAGTGGGTTAAATGAGTCCTACTCTACATGCAAAAGCAATATCCTGATGATACCATCTCTCCCTTCTTTGAGCAAAGCCTATTACATGCTTTAACATGATGAAAAGCAAAAAGAATCCTCTTCTCCTCTTCCCAGCTTCTCTAATGATTCTGCTTTTTTCATATGAATAATCATAAGGTTTTTCATCAAAGGGTACAGTTTGACTCAAAAAGAGGTTCTACCTCCACCTCAAATCTTTCTTGTAAGTATTGTAAGAAAGTTGGGCACACTGTTGATAAATGCTACAAGCTCCATGGCTTTCCCCCTGACTTCAAATTTACCAAGAATAAGAGGTACGTTGCATGTGTTCAGTCTGAGGCTCATCTTCTAGATTCTGTTTCTTCCAGCCATGGTTCTTCTGAAGTTCATGGTCATGGGTTCAGTAAAGAACAATATCAACACCTAATGAATCTGTTCCAGCAAGTTCACACTCATGTCTTCCACCATGAGAATAATGTTGTTGACAATATTGGTTTTGCAAATTTTGCAGGTGTGTACAATCACCCTGAAGTACATTCTAGTTCTTTTCATTCATGTGTTGTTTCAAATTTAGGTTTAAATCCTTGGATCATAGATTCTGGTGCCACTAATCACATGACACCACATAAACATCTTCTACACAATCTTCATCCATTAGCTTCTCCTTTTCTGATAACTTTACCAAATGGATATAAAGTGAAATTTATATCTACTAGATCTTTAGTGCTTAGAACAGATATGATATTACATAATGTTCTTTTAGTTCCTTGATTTCTTTTCAATTTGATTTCTGTGCATAAATTGCTTCTTCAATTTAATTGTCTTGCAGTCTTCAGCACTTCTACTTGCATTTTACAGGGTCTTTCTATGAGGAGACCTTTGGAAATTGGTAAGGCTGCAAATGGACTGTACTTCCTGCATTCAGCTAATCCACAACTTCCTACTCTTGTTCCTTGTTGTGTGTCCAATTCTGTTCATAGTAGTGTTTATGCTCCTGTTTTCAATTCTTCTGAACTTTCTGTAGTTCATAGTTCCACTTGTAATCCACCTATCGTTTCTAATAAAATTGATTTGTTTTAGCATCAAAGGTTGGGTCACATTACTTTTGCTAGAATGAAATCTATTTCTTTCTTGTTTGATAAAATTTCATCTAAACAACAATTCGTATGCACTGTTTGTCCTATGGCTAGACAACAGAGATTACCATTTCATGATAGAATTATCCACTCATTTTCACCTTTTCAACTTGTTCATATTGATATTTGGGGTCCATACAATACCTCCACATACAATGGTTTTAGATATTTTCTAACTCTAGTTGATGATTTACTAGAGTGACTTGGACACATCTTTTATCTTGTAAAAGTAATGCTCTTTCAATCCTTAAAGCTTTCCTCCAACTGGTCAAAGTACAATTCAAGTTTACTATTCAGTGTTTCAGGTCTGATAATGCATATGAATTAAGCAGCAGTATTGCATCTCAAACAATTCTTCACTGATAATGGGATTCTTCACCAAACTATAATTTCACACACTCCACAACAAAATGAGATAGTTGAAAGAAAACACAAACACTTATTAGAAGTTTCTAGAGCCCTTCTTTTTCAGTCCAAACTTCCCCTCAAGTATTGGGGTGAATGTGTTCTCACTGTTACATACCTTATCAATAAGATTCCTTCTACTGTTCTGCATAATATCTCTACCTATGAAAAATTACATGGCACTGTTCCTACTTATGACCATTTGAAATCTTTTGTATGCTTTTGTTATGTTGCCTGCCCAAGACCTAGTAGAGATAAATTTCAGTCCAGGTCCATTTCTGTTGTGTTTTTGGGGTACCCCTATGGTAAAAAGGGCTACAAATTATTAAATTTGTCTAATCATTCTATTTTCTTTTCTAGGGATGTGGTCTTTCATGAATACATATTCCCTTACTATTCCTCTTATTCCCCTACTTTTCCTTTTCCACCTGATTTTGTTGATATTCCTCCTCCCTCTATTGCCTCTTCTCCTCCACACTTTCTCCCACTTCCATCAGCTCTATTTTTCCTTCTTCTCGTTTCACCATTTCCTCTCAGCCTTCCAATTCCTGCCGTCTAGTTCCTGAAGTTAGGAAGTCTAGCAGCACTGTTAATCCTCCAATTTACCTTAAGCTAATGTTTGCACCTCTGTAATCCCTTCTCCTATTCCTGCTCCTTTAACCACCAAGGTGTCTATTGTTGATTTGCACATACATGAACCTCAATTTTATCAACAAATTGTCTTTAATTCTGCTTGGCAGGAGGCCATGACTAAAGAATTTTAGGCCCTTGATGTAAACCAAAATTGGGATATTGTTCCCCTTCCTCCTCATAAGAAACTAATAACTTGTAAATGAGTGTATTAGATAAAACTGAAATCCGATGGCACTATTGAAAGATATAAAGCAAGATTAGTGATTAGGGGAGATACTCAGAAAGAAGGCATAGACTATATTGAGACCTTTTCCCCAGTTGTCAAACTTACCACAATTAGATGTTTACTTACCTTGGCTATTAAGAGAGGATGGACGGTTTTCCAATTGGATGTCAATAATGCATTTTTGCATGGGGACCTCTATGAGGAGGTTTACATGAAGATCCCTCCTGATCTTCTGGTTTCCGAATCTTCCTCTTCCTCTCCTTTGGTTTGCAAACTCAAAAAATCACTTTATGGCCTTAAGCAAGCATCTAGACAATGATTTGTCTGATTATCTAAGTCTTTTATCTCCAGAGGTTATGCTTCTAGTAAGAATGACTATTCTCTCTTCACTAAATATTTCGGTTCCTCCTTGGGTGATTGCTGTTTATGTGGATGATATTTTAGTAGATGGTGATGATAAGGGTGAATTGAATTCTCTGAAGTCTTTCCTGGATGACACTTTCAAGATAAAGGATCTTGGGAATGTTCACTACTTCCTTGGTTTAGAAATTACTCCTTGTACACAGGGCTATCTTATGTGCCAATAGAAATACACTTCTGACCTCTTTGCAGAATTTCATTGTACATATTTCACTCCTGTTTCTACCCCTTTAAGTCCCAGTGTGAAATTGGTTGCTGATATGGGTGATCCCATTTCTGATCCTAGCATTTATAGGAGATTAATTGGCAAGCTTAAATTTCTTCAGCACACCAGGCCTGACATTTCTTTTTCAGTCCAACATCTCAGTCAATTCTTACAAGCTCCACATGTTTCCCATATGTTAGCAGCTCTTCATGTGTTGAGATATCTAATGAATGACCCTGCCCAAGGTATTCTCCTATCTGCCAGCTTTGATTTCTCTCTTTTAACCTACTCAGATTCAGATTGGGCTGCTTGTGCTATCTCTAGAAGATTTGTATCAGATTCTTACATAACTCTTAGGGGCAGTTATATTTCCTGGAAAAGTAAGAAACAACCTACTGTGGCACTTTCTTCAGCTGAAGCTGAATATAGGGCATTGAGAGTGGATGTGACTGAGATTACTTAGCTGGTGCACTTGCTTGGTGATCTTGGACTACATATTTCAGGGCATGTTTCTATTCTTTGTGACAACCAGGAAGCTTTACATATTGCCAAGAATGCTGTATTTCATGAACACATGAAGCATATTGAAGTTGATTATCACTTTGTACGTGATAGTCTACATTCAGGTCTGATTTCCTTACTCTTTGTCCCCAGTTCTGCTCAGCTGGCAGACATGCTAACAAAGCATCTCCCTGGTCCTTTACATCATCACTTTCTGTGCAAGTTTGGAGTGTCTACACCGTCCATCTTGAGAGGGGGGAAGGGGGGTATTGACAATATTGGGCCTCAGCCACCTTAACATTTGATTTGAAGACATATCCGGCCCAATTGTATAATTAGTGGCCCAGTTGTATTAAGTGGCCCAACTTTATTTTCATCTTTGTGTATTAGATATATGTAACTAGAAGTTTCTAATAATGAAAGTAAGTCACTCATTTTCTTCTTCAGATATTTTCACACGTGTCATTTCTCTCTCTGCCTCTCAAATTATGACTCTTATTCTTCTCACTTCTCTCACAATTATGGGTTAATCTGTGCACATTAACATAGTTTGCAACTACTACTTTTTCTACATATTCTAGTTCTTATTATTTATATAATAAGTATATATAAATAGTAAGTTGATCATGAGAAAAATAACTTGTTCAATATTGCCTCTGAATATGGTATGTGGATATTTGTAGAGTAAATTATATGATTATTTTTTAAGAACATATAACTAGATCAAAGATTAAGATGCTTGGAAAACTGACATCTGTATCTGTCAACTTCACATTGAGTTAATCTTTTTCGCTTCGTTCAAGTGAATAATATAATACAGTTGTAACGTAATATTTTGCTTGCATGTATGTTTGAAAAATAAAAAATGTTGCTTTCATGATAAATCATGGAACCTCCAGATATTAGTTCTATGCAGATTGATACAACAGCTTCTACTCCTACGCCAATTTCCTATAAACAAACACTTCTGTCCGACACCTTTCTACTATCGTCGCCCCCACCCCATGATAATAATGACCTACAAATAGACCTTACTGATGAGAGTTTTAATCTCATAAACTCAGAGGAATTTATACCCCTATCCTCTTCTGATAAATCAAGGATCCATCTTCCTTGGAAGTTTTCAGTCATAGTTAAAGTGTTCGGCGAGAAGGTAGGGCATCAAATATTACAAAATAAGCTACAATCCTTGTGGAAACCTACCGAACCCCTTAATGTTATCGACTTGGGGTCTGACTTTCATCTAATTAAGTTCACCAAGGAAGAAAATATGAATCATGTGCTACATGATGGACCGTGGTTTGTGCTCAATCACTTCCTTACTATGAGACGCTGGGAACCCAAATTCATTGCGTCAACGGCACAATTCTCCTTCTCCACAATTTGGCTACGCCTCCCTGAACTTCCCATAGAGTTCTACGATATGGATATCCTCCAAAAGGTGGGACAAAAAATTGGGAAATTACTTAAAGTGGATAATTGCACTTCTTCTACTTTACGTGGTCGATATGCTAGAATTTTCATTGAAGTCCCTATTGAAAAACCTCTGAAAACACACACACATAGGGAATCATCGCCAAACAATTTGGTATGAAGGCCTAAATCTTCTATGCACCCGTTGTGGATGTTTGGGCCACAAAACCCTAAACTGTCCATCATTTACAACACCCTCACAACCACAAAAAGCAGCAGACCCACCTTCTACTACGCATCCACTGGTGCAAGCTTCCAATGAAGAATGGAAAACAGTAAATTTTTCAAGACGTCGATCCCCACCCCAACCACGAGCACATCAAAAAGCACAAGGACATTCTATTCCTTCCACCACAAAGGATTCTCTACTCGGTGATTGGCAGCACAGCCATGCAACCACACCCATTAAGACATGTGTCATGTCTACAGGTAAGGTGGTAGCCCAGGAAGACTACCCAGGTCAGTATATATTTTCAAATATCTCTACTGAGCATATTAGTTTTCCTGTTAATTCTCACATTAGGTCTATTCCCCCTACAAAATCTTCATCATCACAACTAGAGATTTCTAATAAACAGACTGCTAATCAAATACGTCTCCCTCCTCCTATACATTACCCCACCTCCATGCCCTACACTCATCCAAAATCACACCCAATAGGCATGCATGCATGCCACTCGTCTACTTCAGCAACCAATGAACACGTGGAGCCCCAAAATTCACTACCCTTTCCCCCAAGTAAACCTGAGCCCATAGAATCTCCTAGAGGCCAAATATCTATCCTCTCTGAAACTACACAAACCCACCCCAACACTCCAACCGCGATTCAAATTCCCAATAGTCCCAATGATTATGTTCCTCCCTTTCAACAATATCTAAAAGCCCACACACTGATTCCCCGTCTCAACCCAATGAACCTGCCTCACTACAACTCTTATTAATACATAACCAAGACATAACCTCTCTTTCTCACAATATTCCCAACCCTTCAAATGCAAAACCATCATCAATGCGCATACGCAAGAACTCACATACATCACATACAACTCCTTCTCCCAGCATCAACTCCCTTGCAAACAACCATGCAATCCCAACATCACCTCCCTCAAACCCCTTACCACCGGATTTACACATCCCAAAGACCTTATCTTCCTCCTCAACCACCACAATCGTGGCTGGAGATGGGCCTCCTGGGACATGCCTCAACTTTCTCACTCATGATCAACGACCAAGAGTACTTGATCATGATCCAGAATCCATCCGACATAGTACAAATAATTCTGGAGAGGATGCAGATAGGTTGGGAGACTTATACTCAACTCCCACACATAGAGAATTGGTCCAACCCCCTACTCCTCTCGCCACAAATTCCACAAGTCCCAGAAGATCTTCCTTTTTATCCTCTACAATCCTCAGCTCAGCTTCCGACGAGATGGATTCACCATCACATGACCTTCTACAACCCCATGCAGCTACCACCTCCACCTCATCTATCCATGTAACCACTGGTTCAATTCCCTCCTCTTTCTCCAGTCAGTCCCCTGGATCTTCACCTAACACCACCAACACAGGAGATTCCTCTAGGTATGACACAACAGGAGATCTCACAATTAGCAGAAGAATTAAGGGAAACTCGAACAGACCTTCTGGACCTATCAGGAGTTAAAGTCTTGGTCCTAAAGGAGCAGTATCAAAAAAAGGTTTACCTGAACTGTCCACCAAATCTCAAAAACTCTTCTCAAGCTTTGTCCCACTATAAACCCAGATGTAGGCAAGTTTGCACTAGTGATCATTCTGACACTGATTCCAAGAGCTCCGACAGTTCCTAGGTCTAACACTAGCTCATCTTCTACACCCCTTATGAATTTTCTGGTTTGGAATTGTCGTGGGGCACGCTCACAAGATTTTAGGCGCAATTTTAGGTCACTACTAGACTACCATCACTCCTATTTAGTGGTTCTTCTAGAAACGCATCTCCCCGACCATCTCACCTCAGGGATGATTTTAACTTTACGGGCTTAGCATCAGTAGGGGCGGAATTCAACAATGTGGGTGGTATAACTATCATTTGGGATGACCAAGTCTTAAAACTAGAGGAAGTAGCATTAACAAATCAAGAGCTCTACTGCATGATTGAGGTATGTACCCTTGCAAAAACTTTTTTATTCTCTGACATATATGCGAGCCCTATTTTGCACGAACTCCAAATTCTATGGCAGAATCTGAGTTGCATAGCAACTCAATATTAGGGACCTTGGCTGATGGGTGGCGACTTCAATGAAGTCACACGTGCCATAGAAAAGTTTGACGGAAGGTCTGTTAATAATAATCGTTTAGACAGATTTGTTAATTGTCTAAATAAATGTAGACTAGTTGATTTAGGTTACTGTGGTAGCAAGTATACTTAGTCAAATAATCGTACTACTCATCACACAATTATGGAACGTTTAGATCGTCTAGTTGCAAATTATTCTTGGATTAACATGTTCCAAGAAGCTTTAGTACAACATTTGCCTCGCACTCACTCGGACCATTGTCCCTTGTTGCTTAGTCTCTTACCCAAATCTCCAATTGCTTCGAAACCTTTTCGATTTGAAAGCATTTGGAACTCACATCCAACAATAAGGCCTCTAATTTCTAATGTGTGGACAAAAAATGATCACTGCTTTCTTCCAGCTATTGATCAATTCCAAATAGAAGTTCAACAATGGAATGTGTCCACTTTTGATAACATCTTCAAAAAAAAAAAAATATTCTCAATCGAATAGGGAGAATACAAAAATTCACCCACTACCCAACAAGCTCTTTCCTTCAACATCTTGAACAAGATCTTATCAAGGAATTTAACTACATTCTTAAATTGGAAGAGGATTTTTGGAAGCTAAATCACGTATCAATTGGCTTAATGATGGAGATGCAAATACACGATTCTTCCACCTAAGTACTCCAGCGAAGAAGTAAAAATATAATTAACGCTCTAAAGGATGACGTAGGAAACTGGCACTTAGATTCACAATATATTACTTCCTCATTTATGGAATACTTTGGCAATTTATTTACAACTTCTTTGTCCTCAGTTCCTAAATGCTCATTCCCAAATAATCATGGTATTCTACCTCATTCTGTTGTGAATGATCTCATAACACCCCTATATGATATGAAAATTCTATGCTCACTTAAATCTTTTAAACCTTATAAGGCACCTGGCCCGGATGGTCTTCATCCGCATTTTTACCAACACTGCTGGCCCGAGGTGCAACAATCAGTTTTAAACATCTGTCATGACGTCTTTACAACCCAATGCATACCTAATAATATCATGTATTTCTACTCCGTCCATATCCATACTCCTCAGTGGTTCACCCACACCATACTTCACTCCTTCACGTGGGCTTAGATAGGGTGATCTTTTATCACCATACTTATTCCTCATTTGCATGGAAATATTCTCACGAAATATATAGTCTCTGTCGACTATACTATGTGGGACCCAATTAAACTATCTACTAATGATCCTCCAATTTCCCATCTATTTTTTGCGGATGACATCATCCTTGCTACTAAAATTACCTCTAAATCATGCCATGCAATAATTGACAATCTTAACTTCTTTACTTCTCAGTTGGGGCAAAAATTAACTTTCAAAAATCCAAAATCTTCTTCTCCAAAAATACAACCCCTGCAGATAAGGCCTATGTACTTTCTTCGTTCAATATGATGGAAGGAACAAAAATAGAAAAATACTTAGATTTTCCCATCACCACTTCACGATCCACCACTAGAGACTATCAGTTTTTGATAGACAATTTCAAAGCACGCCTTGCAGGATGGAAAACCAACCTTTTATCTAAAGCTGGAAGGGTTACCCTTATCAAATTTACATTAAACTCCCTCCCAACACATGTTATGCAGCTCTTTAATTTACCGTCCTCAATTATCTTCAAATTAAATCAATATCAACGTAGTTTCTTATGGGGATCCACGTTGACAGTGAAAAAACTTCATCTCACTCACTGGGACAAAGTTACCATGCCAAAGAATAGGGGTGGGTTGGGTATTCCTAATTTAATGATTAAAAATAATTCCTTACTAGCAAGTACGACATGGAGGCTTTTTAATTCTCCAAAATCCTACTGGGCCTCTATTTTAATCTCTAAATATGCCAAAAAATGCACTTCAACCTCCACTCACTCCATAACATGGAAAAATATAATGCACGGCTGACATTATTGCCAACATGGCATCCTATGGAAACCTGCTAATGGAAACAACATCAATTTTTGTCATGAACCTTGGTTCTAACCTAATAACACATTAAGGAAATTACTTCATGGCCCTTTACTGGAGCAAGAGTTGCAAGCTCCTATTTCAACATTCTGCCCACATAACTCTTGGGACCTCTCTTCTATATCATATGTCATCCCGAACTCCATTAAGCACCAACTATTTAGCATCTACTTCACTCAAAACCAACATGATTGCGATCAAATTATATGGGGACTAACCCATAATGGAGAATTCACAGTAAGGTCTATGTATAATCCTTTACATACTACAAACACCAACTCTTCACAATCTCTGACAGATTTCCGATGGATATGGAGGCTAAAATTCCCATCAAAGATTACTCACTTTATTTGGCTACTTGTCCACAACCGACTTCCTACCTCTTCATATCTTCATCATTTAATTATATTACCTTACATGCACTGCCCCGTATGTACGACTACTGTTGAAACAGTTACTCATATCTTCTTCGAATGTCACGTGGTTGTTGCCCTTTGGAATCAACTACAAGTATGTATCCCCCCCACTCCCTACGGCATACTCTCAAGCGAATGAACGGCTTCACTCCTTCGTAATGACGAATCAAACACTACAAACCCAACCACTTCCCTCATCAACATTAATCCCTTTTACACTTTGGCATCTTTGGAAAAATCGTAACAATAATACTTTCGATCACACAAAAAACTATGTCAATTTGCCATCTCTCATACATGCTGTACAGGAATTTCTTTACCTAGGCACTCCAAGCTCAAGGACAAAGGTAGAGAAAATTCCAATGTATATCAAATGGGAAGCCCCAAGCCCTCTTCAATTCAAATTAAATACGGATGGTGCTACTAGCTCAGTTTCAAATCTATCCGGATATGGGGGAGTTTTTAGAGACTCCTAAAGAAATTAGAAATTAGGGTTTGCTGGTACCAATTACAGTGTGTCCGTAATTCAGGATGAATTACTTGCATTACTACATGGTTTAAAACTGGCCCTTACACACAGGCTCACCCCAGTACTGGTGGAGGTGGACTCTGAAGAAGTTATTACATCACTACATGCTCCTAACCTTGTTCATCTTAACTTACTAAACGATTGCAGGTCCGTTCTTCTTCAACTGGGTAATCCAAGAGTTCAACACACTTATAGGGAGCAGAACAAGGTAGCTGACGGCCTGGCACATCATTTTTTGAAGACCTCCTCTACGCCACAATACGCTCAATACTATGAGTCACCCTCTTTTGTCACAACTATACTGCATGCTGACCAAACGGGCGAATGTTCCGCTCGCCATATTTTGCCAAGTTTAATGGAACGTTCAGTACCTACCTTTTCCTTTTTACCACAACGTTCTTATTCGCCCATGCAAGGAAATGCAGTAGTTAGAAACTCAGTAGGTTTCTCCCTAGCGCTCCCTATAGGTTTAGTTGGATAATTATGTAATATGTAATGGATGATGTATTATGTAGCATGTACCGTGTTGTAATCCAATTTACTTAATATAATCTTTCATTACCAAAAAAAAAAAGAATAATATAATACAATTTATATAAGTTCAAATCTAATACCAAAACTTCAATAAAATTAATGAACGAAAAATTGATAGATTCTTCAATAGAGTTGTTGTCAACCTCATGTTGAATTAAGTTTTTCAATTCATTATAGTAACAAAAATAAAACAAATCCAAATTCAATTCAACAAACTCATTATTTTGATTTAAACTTTGATAATAACATTAACGGGTGAGGCACGTGCAATGCACGTGACTACCAAAGGAACTTTTTTAAGTTGTAGATTTGTTATCAATCTTATGTTGAGTTATTTTTTTTTTCTTTATTCTAGTACGAATATAAGACAAATTGAAATTCACTTCTAAAAACTTATTATTTTCTTTTTAATTTGAATAGTTGTTATATGAGACGTACAATATACGTGACAACGAATTCCTGTAACGAAATAAAGGCGAATTAGAAGTTGAAAATTTTGAACAAAATAAACCATGAATCTTAGATTGAGGGTTCTCTTTTCCGCCTACTTGGCGATATTACAATGACGTGTAATACCAACCAAAATATTTCAGTTTTATAAGGAAGAAATTAAAATTGACATGTGAGGCACGTGCAATGCACGTGACAGTGAATTTCTATAAGCTGTAGATTTATTGTCAACCTCATGTTGAGTTAATTCTTTTTCTTTGTTCTCGTGACAAGTATAATAGGGATCTTTATTTAAATAGTTGGTCATATTCATTGTTTATTATTTCTAGCAGCATATATAGATTATATTTTGATTATACGTAATTATACACATATAATATATAAATTATACACATATTATACCTTCAGCGACTATTTTTAATTTAAGCGGTTAGGTGGACTGCTTCATCATTAATTTGCAACCACTACTTTTTCGATATATTCTAATTCTTATCACTTATATAAGAGTGTGTGTGTATATATATATATATATATATATA
>MDKI01218660.1:0-11337 GCA_005239505.1 Nicotiana paniculata | reverse complement strand
CCTATATTACTTGTCGACCACGTACACTTGCGTGTGCATTGGGAAATCAACCAACATGTATATTCGAGTATTTGGAGCTTTTCACTGTTATATTTTGTCTGAAGATTCACATTAAATCTTGATTTATGTGATATTTACCCACTTCATCTCCCAATTTTCTAAAATGCAAAAAATGAAGAATATGACATTATGTTTAAGCGCTTAAATGGAAAAAATTATAGTGCACTCCTAAAAAAACTTGTATCCCCTTGGAAGATGTAATTCTTGATTTGACGTTTAGAAAAAATTAAAGAGGAGCTTTTGAATAAAAAAAATATTTTTTTTCTGAAACAAATGGTTTTTAGTTTTGTAGTGCTTGCTTGAATAGTCGTCCTTCACAAAATTACATCATTATAAAGGGAATGTGGTTCCCTTGAGTAGTAGCACTGATGGAAATTGTATCAATATTACAAATATTGTTTTTTCTTTTGAACAGTTACTAGGATATCTGCCCATACTGCTTCGTTTGCAAACACCGGAGGAACTACCAAAAATAATGTTCTTTTGATACAGTTCCATAAGTTTTGTTATGGTGGAAAGGGAGACAGACCAAAGGCTAAAGCATCTTCGAAGTGACAATGGAGGTGAGTACACTTCAAGAGAATTTGAAGAGTACTATTCGAGCCATGGGATCAGACATGAAAATACAGTTCCTGGAACCCCACAACACAATGGCGTAGCCTAAAGGATGAACCGCACCACTGTGGAGAAGGTGAGAAGCATGTTCATAATGGCTAAACTGCCTAAGTCATTCTCGCTTGAAGCAGTTCAGACAGCCCGTTACCTGATCAATAGGAATCCATCAGTTCCATTGGCGTTTGACAACCCAGAGAGATTTTGGACCAACAAGGAAGTGTGTTATACGCATCTGAAGGTGTTCAGTTGTAGAGCTTTTGCACCTGCACCAAAGGAGCAGAGAACAAAGATGGATGATAAATGTTCCCTGCATTCATTGACTATAGAGATGAAGAGTTCAGATACAGATTATGGGATCATGTAAAGAAGAAGGTCATCAGAAGTAGACATGTAGTCTTCCGAGAAAGTGAAGTTGGAACTGCCGATGATATGCCAGAGAAGGCCAACAATGGTGCAATTCCTAACCTTGTTACTATTCCTTCTACTTCTAACAATCCCACAAGGGCAAAAAGTAGGACCGACGAGGTTGTCGAGTAGGGGGAGCAGCTTGGTGGGGTTATTGAGCAGGGAGAAACTTGATGATGATGTCGAGCAAGTGGAACACCCCACCCAGGGAGAAGAACAACCTCAACCTCTAAGGAGATCAGAAAGGCCAAGGGTAGAGTCATGCAGGTACCCTGCCACAGAGTATGTCCTCATCAGTGATGAGGGGGAGCCACAAAATATTAAGGAGGTGTTGTCCCATACAGAAAAGAACCAGTGAAAGAAATCCATGCAAGATGAGATGGAATCTCTGCAGAAAAATGGCACGTACAAGCTAGTTGAACTTCCAAATAGTAAAGGACCACTCAAATGTAAGTAGGTCCTTAAACTCAAGAAATACGAAAATGGCAAGCTAGTCAGATACAAAGCTCGATTGGTGGTTATAGGCTTCGAACAGAAAAAAAGGTATTGAATTTGATGAAATTTTCTCACATATTATCAAAATGACTTCTATTCGAACATTTTTGAGCTTAGCAGCTAGCCTAGATCTTTATGTGGAGGAGTTGTATGTGAAAACTGCATTTCTTCATGGAGATTTGGAAGAGAAGATTTATATGGAGCAGCCTAGTACGATTTACATTCTTGTATGTTTACGGACTATTACACAAGAGAGGGGTTTACCCTGTGAGCCGAAAGGTAGCGACCGTAGATTCTCTTGTTAAAAGAACACTTAGTTAATCACACAACACTTCTCCTGTATATAACTCATATGTCCATGCACCATCAATATTGAACCTTGGACATATAAGAGTTCCGAATTGAATCTCTTTAGAAAGAAGATCGTTTTTCTCATGGTAACCTGCTCCAGTCCCCTTAAGAAAATTTTGTTATTAGGTTAGCCATACACTTCACATGTTTATAGCAATTCACATGGCATCATCAAATGATACATGTCTTGGATAAGAATCTACAACGCACTAGAACGCCCTTGTTGACGATCCTTTACTCCGACGGCATCTAGCATTCCTCGAACACTGTGATATCTCCCACCGGGTAAATCCTTAACCATTCCCCCTCTTACTAATACTACAGAATGTTCTTGTAAATTATTGCCAATATTGGGTATATAAGCAGTGATTTCAAATCCAGAGGTTAATCGTACTCTGGCAACTTCACGTAAGGCAGAGTTTGATTTTTTGGGGGTGATAGTGGAAAAGTTGACAGATAAGTTACCCTTAATGTCACTCTACAAAATCTTACATGATATTTTCACCTCATACAACTCCTCGTTCAATTATTTCGAATTCATTGGATCCTTTCCGCGTTCGATAAACCTTATTCCACTACGCCCCGAAGAGTAACTAGGACCAATTTAGTCACGTTTACATGTTCCAATACTTGCAAAAGCGCAATGCACGTGATAAGAATTGTATCTTACTAAAATTAAGCGCTAGTTATAAAGAAGTTAGAGCAATTAATTGATTAGGGAAAAAAGAGGAATAGCTTTTACAAAGAATTTAATTATGTTGTGATGAAAAATGATTAATTAGAGCATGTCCGGAGGGTCCGTAGGAAAATATGGGACCTGGGCGTATGCCCGGAATTGAATTCTGAGGTCCCAAACCCGAGAAATAAATTTTTGAAAGAAATTGTTTAATTGAAATTATAAGAGTTTTTGGAAATTTTATTTTATTTGAAATTGATAGTACCGGGCCAGTATTTTGGTTCCATATCCCGGTACATGTTTAATATGATATTTGAGTCGTGCCTGTAAAATTTGGTAAGAAACGGAGGTCATTTGACGTGATTCGGACCCGTAGTTGTGAAATTTGAAACTTTGAAAGTTTTGAGATTTTTCTTTGAATTCTATGCTAAATTCGTCAGTTAAGATGTTATTTTGGCAATTCGATCGCACGAGTAGGTCCGTAGGATGTTTTTAAGGTTGTTTCCATGTTTGGTTTGGAGCCACGAGGGCTCGAGTGAGTTTCGGATAGGCATCGGAGTGTTGTCGGACTTAGAAAATCTGGTGTAGTTGTTGTTTACTGGTGTCCAGGTAATTACCCTATGCGAACGCATGGGCAACGAACAAATGTGGTAACCCACGTGAACGCATAGACCTGGGGTGCGAATGCGGAGCATTGGGAAATTACTCTTCGCGAACGCACCAGGTCAATCGCGAACGCACAGTAGTAGGAGGGGGGTTGTCCAGGACCTGTGTGAGCTATGTGAACGCCTCCCCTTAGACGTGAACGCGTAGGCCAGGGAGGGATAAGCCTATGCGAACGCGACCAAAGGCACGCGAACGCATAGAAGGCCAGTCCAGTTCTTTTTTAAAAAACAATAGCAAAACGGGAATTAGGCCATAACTTCATATTTTCAAAACCAAGGAAGCTTAGGGGCGATTTTTGAAGAGGGACTTCATCACCAAATCATAGGTTTGTGTTCTTAACTTCATTCCCTTCAATTTATATCAACACCCACTAGATTTTTAGGCCTAAATCTTGTTCTTGAAGGGTAGAAATTAGAAATTTTAGGAGAATTAGGGATTTTACAAATTTGGAAATTTAGACCTTGATTTGAGGTCGGTTTCCGAAACTAATTATATATTCGGGCTCGTGGGTGTATGGGTGATCGGGTTTTGGTCCGAACCTCGTGTTTTGACCAAGCGGGCCTGGGGTCGATTTTTGACTTTTTGGGAAGAATGATAGAAAACTCATAATTAATCATTGGGGTTGAATTATTTAGCATTTATTGATATTATTAAGCTAATTATGTCTAGATACAATCGAATTGGAGGCGAATTCTAAAGGGAAGGCGGTAATTGAGGCTTGAGTTGGTCGTGAAATTCGAGGTAAGTGTTTGGCTTAACCTTAGCTTGAGGGAATATGTATTGTGTCATACTTGCTACCTGTTAGTGATTTGTTCAACGTATAGGTATGGTTACGAGTACCTATCCGTTAGTGTCAAGCATGCCCGTGAGTCAAATATTGTGATTTATGTGATCTTTCATTAAGAATTACTTGAGTTTTATTTGATCATTATCCGTGTTGGCGGTATTTCCTTGGTATTGATCATTGTTGAATATTGGTTCAAGTTGAGCATTACTACTTGAAGTTAAGTGACTAAATGAAATTGGTTATAGTTGTTTCCCTAGCTGGGATGATATTAATTCTATTGTTGGCTCCTTTGCCGAGACGTTATGGTTCTTATTATTGTTATATTTTTGAATTTCCTTGCCGGATTGTTGTTATTGATTTGTTTGGGTGAGAAAGAGTGTAAAGCATGAAGGGTGATGTCGTGCATGATATTTTTAGGAAGAGAGTAAAAGCACGAAGGATGATGTCGTGCCATATTATGATATTAAAAGTACGAAGGGTGATGTTGTGTCGTTTCTATTGATTTATTGTGAGGATGAGAGTAAAGGCACGAAGGGTGATGCCGTGCATTCTGTTTATTATGTGGTGAGGATGAGAGTAAAAGCACGAAGGGTGATGTCGTGCACTTTTTTTTTGTGTTGTTATTTCTGTTGTTTAAATTGATATCTAATTTGTTGTTTTACTTCTTATCTCCATTAGTTGATATTTCCTCCCCTCAGTATGTTCCCCTTTACTTGTATTTAGATGCTTAATTCTTATTGTTATTATTTTCTCCGTATATGATTAAACTGCACAGGTTTAGTTGGTTGACGTATTCTAGCCTCGTCACTACTTCGCCGAGGTTAGGCTCGACACTTACTCAGTACATGGGGTCGGTTGTACTGATTCCACACTATGCACTTTTGTGCAGATCCCAGTACTGGACTCTTCGGACCTTAGATCAGGGTTGTTGCCTTCAGTCCAGCGGAACTTCGAGGTAGATCTGCAGACGTCCGTAGGCCTTGGCGTTCCCTCCTATTTCATTTTAGTTCTGCTTTGTTCTTATTTACTTCTGAGACAGATGTATTTATTTTGTTCAGACTCCTATTTGTAGTATTCATAGACAGTCCGTGAGATTGTGACACTTGTTCTGGGACTACTTTGGTTCTGGATTTCGTATTAATATTATATCAAGTTGTTGAATCATGTTATCTCATATTTGAAATTTTCGTGATTTTGTTATGAAGTATGGTAAAATGTTAAAGATAAAGGAGTAAGGTAATTAATCAAAAATGTTGGATTGCCTAGCGGATTCATTGTTAGGCGCCATCACGGTCCCGTCGGTGGGAAGTTCGGGTCGTGACAAGTCGGTATCAGAGAACTAGGTTGCTTAGGTCTCACAATTCACGGACAAGCTTAGTAGAGTTTGAGGGATCGATACGGAGACGTTTTTGCTTATCCCCCAAAGGCTACAGAGTTTAGGAATGACTTCACATCTATTCTTCTCTGTCGTGCGATTTGAATTCTCAATGTTAACTGAATTTTTACTCTATTCTCGCAGATCGCGAGAACACATGCTTCTTCATCCACTGATCAGCAGCCCGAGTCTCCAGTTGCAGCTCCTACGAGGGGCCTAGGCCGAGGCCGAGGCCGTTTTAGAGGCCGAGGCAGGGGCAGAGCTCAGCCCAGAGCAGCAGCCCCAGTGGTGGAGCCTCAGGTAGAGTTTGCTGATGAGGTTCCTGCCTAGACAGTCCCAGTTGGACCAGCTCAGGTTCCCGAGGGGTTCATTGCCACCCCGGTACTCCAGGATGCTCTAGTCCCGTCTAGTGGGCCTCATGGAGAGCGTTGCTCAGGCAGGTTTACTTCCTACAGCACCAGCCGTCTCTCAGGCTGGGGGAGGAGCCCAGACTCCCGCTAACTCGCACTCCGGAGCAGTTGGCTTCTTAGTTCCAGACCGCAGCACCTCAGATTGCTGGGGCAGTTCAGCCGGGTATTGTGGCTCAGTCCGGTCATAGAGCAGCTATGTCTGCTGATGCTTTGTGGAGGTTGGACCGGTTCACCAAGTTGTTTACTACTACTTATAGTGGTGCGTCTTCAGAGGATCCCCATGATTATTTGGATAGCTGCCACGAGGTTCTGCGGAACATGGGGATAGTGGAGACCAATGGGGTAGACTTTGCTACTTTCCGTTTGTCAGGTCCCGCCAAGACCTGGTGGAGAGATTATTGTTTGGCTAGACCAGCGGGATCACCGCCTTTGACTTGGGACCAGGTCTCTGATTTGTTTCTAGAGAAGTTTCTCCCGATCACTCAGACAGAGGATTATAGGAGGCAGTTTGAGTGTCTCCAGCAGGGTCTATGACCGTCACTCAGTATGAGACCAGATTCATTACCTTGGTCCGTCATGCTATAATGACATTTCCCACAGACCGAGAGAGGGTGAGGAGGTTTATTGAGGGACTGGCTCAGTCGATCAGATTGCAGATGGCGAAGGAGACGGGGAGTGATATTTCATTCCAGGATGCAGCCAATGTGGCTAGACGAGTTGAGATGGTTCTATCATAGGGGAGTGGTTAGGGGTCTGACAAAAGGCCTCGTCATTTGGTCGGTTCAGTGGTGCCTCATTTGGGGGCAGGGATTTTTTTGGAAGGGGCCATCCTCCTAGGTCGTTTCAATTAGCACTTCAGGTTTCTCGTAGTGCTCCACGCGGCCGTGGTTCTTACATGCAATATTCTGATCAGTTGCCTACAGTGCACCACCAGCTCCTATTAGTGCACCGCCGCTCCAGAGTTTTCAGAGTGGTTACTCAGGTCATCAGGGTCAGTTTCAGGGCCAGCAGTCTCAGAAGCCGAGATCTTGTCATACTTGTGGTGGTCCGAGGCACATTGCTAGATTTTGCCCTCGAGCAGTTCTCAGCACCAAGGTTCTCGTGCCATGGTTCCCACACCAGGTGTTCCACCACCCGCTCAACCAGCCAGAGGTGGAGTTCGAGGTGTTAGAGGTGGAGGTCAGGTAGTTAGAGGTGGAGGCCAGGATACTAGAGGTAAAGGTCAGCCAGCAGGAGGCCGTCCCAGGGATGTAGTTCAGAGTGGTGGGGCCCAGCCCCGATGTTATGCTATTCCATCCAGACCTGAGGTTGAGGCCTCCGATGCGGTTATCACAGGTATGGTTTCAGTTTGAATCTGGGATGCTTCAGTTTTATTTGATCCAGGGTACACATATTTCTATGTGTCATCTTATTTTGCTCCTTATTTGGTTAAGCCTCGTGATTCACTGAGTACTCCTATATATGTGTCTACACCGGTGAGTGATTCTATTGTGGTATATCGTGTCTATCGTTCGTGTGTAGTGGTTATTGGTGGTCTTGAGACCAGTGTAGATCTTCTACTCCTTGATATGGTAGATTTTGATGTTATTTTGGGGATGGATTGGCTGTCACCTTATCGTCCCATCCTGGACTGTCATTCCAAGACTGTGACCTTAGCATTGCCGTGTTTGCCTCGACTGGAGTGGAGAGGGACTCTTGGTCATTCCCCTAGCAGGGTTATCTCATATATGAAGGCTCGGCATATGGTCGAGAAGGGGTGTTTGGCCTATTTGGCCTATGTTCATGATTCTAGTGCTGAGGTTCCTTCTATGGAGTCTGTGCCCATTGTCCGTGAGTTTCAAAAGGTGTTTCCCGCAGACCTACCGGGTATGCCACCCGACAGGGGCATTGACTTTTGCATTGATCTGGCTCCGGGCACTCAGCCCATTTCTATTCCGCCATATCGTATGGCCCCGCCAGAGTTGAAGGAGTTGAAAAAACATTTGCAGGACTTGCTTGATAAAGGCTTCATTAGGCCTAGTGTCTCGCCTTGGGGTGCGTCGGTGTTGTTCGTTGAGAAGAAAGATGGGTCGATGAGGATGTGCATAGATTATCGGCAGTTGAACAAGGTTACCATCAAGAATAAGTATCTGTTGCCGAGGATTGATGATTTGTTCGATCAGCTTTAAGGTGACCTCAAGCCTGCCGATACGGTTATCTACATCAGGGATGCTTCGGTTTTATTTGATCCGGGGTCCAGATCTTCCTATGTGTCATCTTACTTTGCTCCTTATTTGGTCATGCCTCGTGATTCTCTGAGTACTCATGTATATGTTTCTATACCAGTGGGTGATTCTATTGTGGTAGATTGTGTATACCGCTCGTGTGTAGTGGTTATTGGTGGTCTTGAGACCAGTGTAGATCTTCTACTCCTTGATATGATAGATTTTGATGTTATTTTGGGGATGGATTGGCTATCGCCTTATCATGCCATCATGTACTGTCATGCCAAGACCGTGACCTTAGCATTGACGGGTTTGCCTCGACTGGAGCGGAGAGGGACTCCTGGTCATTCTCCTAGCAGGGTTATCTCATATATGAAGGCTCGGTGTATGGTAGCGAAGGGGTGTTTGGCCTATTTGGCCTATGTTCGTGATTCTAGTGCCGAGGTTCTTTCTATGGAGTCTGTGCCCATTGTCCCTGAGTTTCCAGAGGTGTTTCCCGTAGACCTGTCGGGTATGCCACCCGACAGGGACATTGACTTTTGCATTGATTTGGCTCCGGGCACTCAGCCCATTTCTATTCCGCCATATCGTATGGCCCCGCCAGAGTTGAAGGAGTTGAAAGAACAGTTGCAGGACTTGTTTGATAAAGGCTTCATTAGGCCTAGTGTCTTGCCTTGGGGTGCGTCGGTGTTGTTCGTTAAGAAGAAAGATGGGTCGATGAGGATGTGCATAGATTATCGGCAGTTGAACAAGGTTACCATCAAGAATAAGTATCCGTTGTCGAGGATTGATGATTTGTTCGATCAAAAACTTGGAAAAAGAGTTTTTGAAGATGAGATGGACCGTTTGGCCATAAATTTAGCCAAATTGTTTCCAGTTTTATTTTACCAAATACATATTTGTTCATAAATTGTATCCATATTTTTGTAAATTCCCAAATTGCTAAACCAGCTCAAAATCGCAAATCGCAAAATCGCAAAACAAGAGCTGGTTTTGGCTCAAAATATTACTATTACATTTTTAAAAAAAATTAAAATTGCTACAAACTTCTGTATTTTATAAAAGAACCCACCATTTTTTATAGTGTAACAATATTGCTTCATCTTCTCAATCATATGATAGTGTATTATGTAGTTCATTATAAAAATAATAATTTTGTACCAAATTTATTTATGAACTATTGATACCTAATTTTGTCATACCTTTCCTTTAACTAATTTCTTTGTGTTTCTCGATCTTTACTACCTTGGACAAGTTATTTTATATAGTTCTTGCTTTTCAATATTTTTTGCTTAAAACAATGCTATATTAATATTATCAAATATATAAATATTATATTTTTATATGGTTAAAGTGTCAAATTTTAGTCCAAATTATTAAAAAAATTGGCATCATATAATAACACATAACAGGAATTGGCGATTTTAGCCTTATATTAGGTTTGGCAAAGATAGACCCAAAAAATTGGCATTATATAGTCAAATCCTAGAAAAAATATTATCTTATATATTCTCTCTAAAAAAAACTACACGCTTATTTTGGCTTCTCTCCCCCTTTCTCTCCTTGTATTTCTTCTTTTATCTCTTCTCTTTTGCTCTCATAATTTAGCAAAAAATCTTGCAAATTATGCAAAAAATTCAGTGGGTGAAAAGGTAAGGTTGATCTAACATAAGAGAAAATCAGAAGCAAAAACTAAGAGAAAAAAAATACATTTCAACTTTGTTTTTCTTCTCGCTTCTTTTTTTTTTTTTGGTTGGATTGAACGAGTGGGTGTCATTGAAATTTGTTGAAAATACCCAAACGAGGCTATATACAAAATTTGAGCAAGATTAGAAGTGATTTGGACTGGTTTCAGGTAAAAAAATCAAACCTAAAAATCCAATTGCGACATGTGTATATCACGTTGTATATCGTGTACATCACGTTGTATATCGTGTACATCAGTGTATATCACACATAAAATTTTAAGGACGTCTGTGTATATCACTTTGTATATCGTGTATACAATATAATTTTTTATGGACGCCCATGTATATCACATTGTATATCATATATATAACACAAATTTTCATGGATCTACACAGATACACATGATATACATGAGATATCACTAATATACATGAGTACACTAAGATATACAAAAATGAAAAAGAAAATTTGATATATATCTTAATGGCCAAATACATCGATAGCCCCTCAAACTTGTCGTGGCTTTTCACTTTGACACTTTTTCTTGACTATGGTCCATCTGAACCCCAGAACAAGGGCACTACTATGCCACTTAGACACAAAAATCACCCGACTAATTGTGCGTGGGAATCACTTAGACGTAGCGCGTGAGGGGTCTAAAAAATGCTGACATGGACTATTCTAACGGCAATAAACCCTACCCACATTATCTTTTAACTCATTTAACCCTTTTCTCCATTGTTATCATTTCCCAATCCCTAAAAAAGCCCTAATTTATCTCCATTTCAATTGATCTAAATTGTTCATCAAGACATGAACAAGGGCACTACTATGCCACTTAGACACAAAAATCACCCGACTAATTGTGCGTGGGAATCACTTAGACGTAGCGCGTGAGGGGTCTAAAAAATGCTGACATGGACTATTCTAACGGCAATAAACCCTACCCACATTATCTTTTAACTCATTTAACCCTTTTCTCCATTGTTATCATTTCCCAATCCCTAAAAAAGCCCTAATTTATCTCCATTTCAATTGATCTAAATTGTTCATCAAGAACTGAAAAACGGCGTGATGTGAGGCTAGAATTCATGGTTTAATATGTTATATGCCTTACATTTTATGTGCGTTAATGATAAAAACACACTTTTTATGTGCTTAATGGAGTTTATTTCATGTGTAGGGGAAGTGGAGATGGAAACCGAACTAAATGGATGCAAATACATCGAAAATACGCTCAAGAGGCGAGGAGGAGTGCACCGGGCTACAGCCGAGCGCCAGAGCCCAAACGCCTGACCCTGCCTGGCGTTAGCCAGGCGTTAGAGCCCAAACGCCTAACCCTGCCTGGTGTTAGCCAGGCGTTAGTGCTGAAACGCCAGCCTTAGCCTGGTGTTAGCCAGGCGTTAGGGCCCAAACGCCAGGCCCCTATTCCGGCTAAATTCGAGTTTTGACGAGTTTAAGTGTTTTCCGGTTGGAATAGAAGTCTCCTACACGTTTAGGATTCGTCCTAAACATATAAATAGACCTCGTAAACACCACTTGAAGAGGATTCGAAGGATTCAAAGGATTCAAAGAGAGAAAACCATTGAAGTGACAAAACATTG
>MDKI01039523.1:0-13485 GCA_005239505.1 Nicotiana paniculata | reverse complement strand
CAAGGTATTACTGTATAATTCAAGATTAAGAATGTTTTCGGGTAAGCTCAAGTCCCGATGGTCGGGACCGTTTAAAGTGGTTAATGTATTTCCTTATGGTGCTGTGGAGATTATTGCTGAAAATGAGTCTAATACCTTCAAGGCCAATGGACAGAGATTAAAAAGATATGTTGGAATGACTGAAGCCAATGAACGTACTATTGTGCACCTGGGTGAACCTAATACACCAGACAATCCTTAAATAGCTTAATGATGCGTCGTGCCGCAACGTTAAATCAGGAGCTTCATAAGAGGCAAACTATTGATTTGTTGTAATCGTCGTGACATGACATTAAATAAGGCGCTTGTTGGGAGGCAACCCAATGCGTAGTAAATCTTAAAATAATTAGAAGTAATTAGTGTAATTTTGAGTACTAACGAGATAGCAGGTGAATTCGGGTGAATGGAGGAGTGTATTAGCATGACGGACAATGGATGCAAGGGCTGGCGTTAGGAGGCTAACGCCAGGATAACGCCAAGGCAAGTCTGGCGTTATGAGGCTAACGCCTGAGTAACGCTAGGGGTAGGCTGGCGTTAGGAGGCTAACGCCTGGCTAACGCCAGGGTAAGGCTGGCGTTATAAGGCTAACACCTGGCAAACGCCAGGGTGCCCAGGATTTTCGATTAAAATGCACGAGTATCGCAAGGTAAGTTCATTTTCCGATTTTCTTCATCTTCAAACTCTCTCTCACTAAATTTTCACTCTCAAGCACACACCTAAACACTGGTTATCTCGTAAAATCTCCTCAAATCACACCACACTCATCTTCACTACATAACAATCACATCACTTTTAAACACCCCATTATCATCCACAACACACACAAGATCTGCGCAGGGTACAAACTTGTGGTAAACTTCATCCGGCTAATACTCATCCAGATTTTAGGTATGATTCTAACCTTATACTTTACTCACTCGAATTTGAGTTGGTGAAACGTTTATCCTTGAGTTCATGATGAAATTTTATGGGTTTATGAAGTTCTTGAAATGTGTGGTATGGTGTTATGCACCCCAAGTCCCGGAACCCTTTAGGAATGAGCTGAGATGGTGAAATTAAGTAGTATTATGGAAACCCACAGTGATTTGGGAACATGAGGCAGTCCCTCAAGTCCATACGAGCGCCCATGGCATTTGTGCTAGCCAAGTGCTCGATGTAATGCCTCAATGGCAATACATGTCCCATATGGAGCCCGAGTCTCCGAGAAAACCACCACTAGCGCCGTACATCTTGAATTCCATGAATTTTTAAATAAAAAAAAATTAGCTCATAAGAAGCTAATAGGTAACAATGTACGTGAATTATCATAAACTTGCCGAGGTGACGTCTGAGTAACCTTTACAAAGTGCGAAAACAGAAAGTATATAAATGGGTGACACTAATTCATTACTGATATATTGTGCAGGTAAAACAATATTTTCCAGAAAATCTACCGGCAAAGGAAATGCAACATCTTCAGCCCCGCCGAAAACCAAATCAAAACCTCCACCAGCTCAAAAGAAAAGAAAAGGAGGAGATGCTACTTCTAGTATGACTGGTGAGGAAGCAGTAGCTGTTGTGGCTGCTATGAGGCATCAACTAGTTGGTCAAAGAGAATATGGTGTCAACAACATACCACCACACTCCAGGAAGTGGTACGCTCGTTGCAAACCCAAGCATGTCCACCCGGAAGGAGCTATCGGCTAGGGTCCTCTTAGAAAGAAATTCCCAGCAATATGGAGAAGCATCTATGTTAGATTGTGGCATTCTTGCTGAAGATGGCCTTCCCACTGCGTGCTTTTTGCTAACTGGCTGCTTTGAAATGGCCAAAATTTTGTTTGACTTTCTGACTGAATCTCAACCACAGGACCCTGAAAGACCCGAATGACCTACACTAAAACCATTGTTTTACATTTTTGTCCTTCCCATTTGAAATTTCGCATCTTCCACAACATTCACAAACCACTCGACCATTTGAACTTTCACTAACACCTTATTTTCCATTTTTACATTGTGTTATTTCTGGTATGTTTTGGCCTCACTTTGCTTTGTGAAATTTCGGAAATTGGTAGTAAGATTTGGAATCCTTCTTTACTTTCTTAAACAAGGCTGACATTGATAAAGCCTTAGAGAAATAAACCCAAGAGAAATGAAATGCAATGACATTGGGAATTAGGAATAATGGATAAAATTCAAAACATGATGACTGTTTGTGGGAGAAAAAGGGAAAAGAGACTTATCTGGGTGAGGCAGCTGGAACTAATGATCATGACATGTATTTCGGATTAATCAGCCAGCCTGTTTAACCAATCAACTTTCAATTGTCGTACCTTATGCCCGGGATCTCCATAACCCAATCTCTTCGCCAAGTCACTGACCTTGTTCGATTTGCGGTTCCCTGAAGGGTTTTCACCAACAAACCTCTCTCATTTGTTCATCTCTCAACTCACTGTCGCCTTACGGTACCCGTGAAGGTTTTCACCAATAAGACTCTCTCATTTTTAATTTCTCTCGGCTCGCCATCGCCTTACGGTGCCCGTTAGGATTTTCATCAATAAGACTCTCTCATTTTTAATTTCTCTCGGCTCGCCATCACCTTACGGTGCCCGTTAGGGTTTTCACCAATAAGACTCTCTCATTCATTTGTTTTCCTTTGTGCGGCACAGAGTATTGCCCCTTGGTGTGAACCATACCTCTGTCTCGCTTGACTTGGAACTCTCAAATATTGGTCGGAAGGTCTTTCTTTGGACCGTAATGCAGGCTTTTGGATGGGGTTAGAAAAAAAGGATAAAGGCTCAAAACAAATTGAGTGGGTTCACAATTACAACTTTTGGAATCAGATCTTTTACATAGCCACAACTTCTGCCCCAGTTTCTTTGCTTGAGGGCTTTTGAATTTTTATTTGGATGGGACCGAACTGTGAGGCTGCCTACGTATCCTTAAAAGGAATCAGGTCAAACGTAGTTCATGTTTAGGAATTGCTTTGTTATCGTTACCTTTCTCTTTTCTCTTCTTTCTCTTTTTCTTTTCTTTTCTTTTCCTCTTTTTTTCTTCTTCTCTCTTTTTTCTTTTTCATTCTTTTTTTTTCTTCTTTCTTTTTTTTTCACTCTTTTCTTTCTTCTTTTTTTTCTTTCTTTTTCTCGATCTTTTATTTCTTTTTTTTCTTTCTTTTTCTCGATCTTTTATTTCTTCTTTTTTTTTCTTTTTCTTCTTTATTTTCACTATTTTTCATTCTTTTCTTTCTTTTTTTCTTCTTTTCCTTCTTTATTTTCAATCTTTTCTTTCTTTTTTTTTCTTTTTCTTTTCCTTCTTTATTTACCTTTGTGTCTGTGTTTCTGAACTTTGCTACTGATTCCAACAGAGGAGTATGTAAGAAAATAAATAAGGTTCAAATGGGTAACAAAGGGTAAAGTGTCTAGATAGCAGAATAAAATGCCTTCGTCATTCCAATCTTCAAAACATGCCAAGTACAAACAAACACAATTTAAACCAAAGAAAATCATACATAATATCTTTTGACTGCGTCAGAATTGATAGCCATATCTACACATTTGTCTTCTATATCTGTTAAATGCAAAGCACCATTGGACATCTCTCTCGTTACGATAAACGGCCCCTGCCAATTTGGGGCGAACTTGCCTTTTGCTTCAGCCTGATGTGGAAGGATGCGTTTCAACACTTGCTGACCCACTTCAAAGTTCCAGGGATGCATCTTTTTGTTGTATGCTCTTGCCATTATCCTTTGATACAACTGGCCATGACACACTGCTGCCATTATTTTCTCATCAATCAGACTTAATTGCTCCAAACGGGTTTTGACCCAATCATCATCATCAATTTTGGCTTCAGCAACAATCCGAAGAGATGGAATTTCAATTTCCGCGGGTATCATTGCTTCAGTACCATATACCAACAAATAAGGAGTTGCACCTACTGAAGTGCGAATAATAGTGCGATAACCTAGCAAAGCAAAAGGCAACTTCTCATGCCATTGCCTGGAACCTTGCACCATTTTCCGAAGTATTTTCTTTATGTTCTTGTTGGATGCCTCGACAGCTCCGTTTGCCTTGGGGCGATATGGAGTGGAATTCCGATGCGTAATCTTGAACTATTGGCATACTTTTTTCATCAAATGACTGTTAAGATTAGCACCATTGTCTTTGATGATTATCTTTGGGATTCCGAACCGACAAATGATATTTGAATGAACAAAGTCGACCACTGGCTTCTTGGTCACAAATTTGAAAGTTTTAGCTTCGACCCATTTGGTGAAATAGTCAATGGCCACCAGAATGAACTTGTGCCCGTTTGACGCCGCGGGCTCAATTGGTCCAATGACATCCATGCCGCAAGCAACAAAGGGCCACGGCGCGGACATTGTGTGCAACTCAGATGGCGGAGAGTGAATCAAGTCTCCGTGTATCTGGCATTGATGACATTTACGCACAATGCTGATGCAATCTTGTTCCATGGTGAGCCAATAATACCCTTCTCGAAGAATTTTCTTTGTCAAAATATACCCGCTCATATGCGGACCGAAAACTCCGGAATGTACCTCAGTCATGATAGTCGTGGCTTGCTTAGTGTCGATGCACCTCAAAAGCCCAAGATCTGGAGTTCTTTTGTACAAAATCCCCCCGCTCAAGAAAAATCCACTAGCCAAACGTCGAATTGTTCTCTTTTGATCACCTGTGGATTGTACCGGATATACCCCCATCCTGATGTACTCTCTAATGTCATGGAACCATGGTTCATCATCGAGTTCTTCCTCGACCACATTACAGTAGGTATGCTGATCCCGAACTTGAATATGCAGAGGGTCGACATAAGCTTTGTCCGGGTGGTGCAACAATGAAGCCAAGGTAGCCAAAGCATCGGCAACCTCATTATGGATCCTTGGAATATGCCTGAACTCTATTGATCGAAACCGCTGATAAAAATCATGCAAACATTGTCTATACAGTATGAGCTTTAAATCCCGTATCTCCCATTCTCCTTGAATCTGGTGCACTAGGAGGTCCGAGTCTCCCAAGACCAACACTTCCTGAACTCCCATGTCTACAGCTAACCTCAATCCCAAAATGCATGCCTCGTACTGAGCCATGTTGTTGGTACAATAGAAACGAAGTTGAGCCGTAACAAGGTAGTGATTTCATGTTTCCGAGATGAGTACTGCCCCTATTCCGACACCTTTCATGTTAGCGTCCCCATCAAAGAAGAGTCTCCAACTGGGATTTTCTTCCTGCTCAACCTCGTCAATATGCATCACCTCTTCATTTATAGGTCTTCAATGGCTCATACTCTTCATCGACCGCGTTCTCGGCCAAATGACCAGACAATGCTTGGGCTTTCATCGCGGTCCGAATCACATAGATAATGTCAAACTCTGTGAGCAAAACCTTCCACTTCGTAAGTCTTCCTGTGGGCATAGGCTTCTAAAAGATATAATTTAGAGGATCCAGGCAAGAAATGAGGTAAGTAGTGTAAGACGACATATAATGCTTCAACTTTTGTGCCACCCAAGTCAGGGCGCAACATGTTCTTTCAAGGGGAGTGTACTTAACCTCATAGGATGTGAAATTCTTACTGAGATAATAGATGGATTTCTCCTTCCTGCCAGTGATGTCATGTTGACCGAACGCACAGCCAAACGATTTATCCAAGACCGTGAGATAGAGAATTAAAGGCCTCCCGGGTTCCGGCGGGACCAACACAGGTGGGTTTGAAAAGTATCCCTTGATTTTATCAAATGCCTCCTAGCACTCATCAGTCCATTTGACCGCAGCATCCTTCTTCAACAACTTAAAGATGGGCTCACAAGTTGTCGTGAGTTGAGCAATAAACCTGCTAATGTAGTTTAAACGCCCGAGCAAACTCATCACCTCAGTCTTGTTCCTTGGAGTTGGAAATTCTTGAATATCTTTGATATTTGACGGGTCCAACTCAATGCCTCGATGACTGACTATGAATCCCAACAGCTTTCCGGATGGAACACCAAATGCGCACTTGGCAGGGTTAAGCTTAAGATCGTACCTGCGGAGCCTTTGGAAAAACTTTCTCAAATCTTCGACGTGGTCGGCCTGTTGCTTTGACTTTGTGATCACATCATCCACGTAAACCTCAATATCTTTGTGTATCATGTCATGGAACACAGTAGTCATTTCCCTCATGTAAGTTGCCACAGCATTTTTCAAACCAAATGGCATTACCCAGTAGCAATAAGTTCCACATGGAGTAATGAATGTTGTCTTTTCTGCATCCTCCTCATCCATCAAAATCTGGTGGTATCCCGCATAGCAATCCATGAAAGACCCGATCTCGTGCTTGGCACAGTTGTCAATCAGAATGTGGATATTTGGCAATGGAAAATTATCCTTTGGGCTTGCTTTGTTGAGATCACGATAATCAACGCACATCCTGGTCTTGCCATCCTTCTTTGGCATCGGCACAACATTAGCTAACCAAGTGGGATATCGCGTGACTCGAATGACCTTTTCTTCCAACTGTTTTGTGATTTCTTCCTTAATCTTCACACTCATGTCAGTTTTGAACTTTCTCAGCTTCTGCTTGACAGGAAGGAATGCCGGGTCAATTGACAATTTGTGGACCACCAAATCGGTACTCAAGCCTGGCATGTCATCATACGACCATGCAAAAATATCCTTATATTCAAACAATGATTTGATTAATTCTTCCCTGATTTGTGGATCAAGATGGACACATATCTTGGTTTCTCTGACATTATCTGGATCTCCTAAATTGATTGCTTCCGTTTCATTAAAATTAGGCTTGGGTTTTTCTTCAAAGTGATTTAGTTCCTTACTTATTTCCTCAAATGCATCATCCTCATCATATTCTGTTTTATCATCACACTCTATTTCTTGGATTATTATTTCATAATTAGATTGACTTTTAAGACTGGGCCGAAGATTCCTCATGCATGTCATGTCATTGAAACCAGCATAAACAGAACTATACAAAGAAGAAAAGAAAACAAAAATAAAAACTATCAGGAAAGATGGAAAAGGGAAATTGCATTTCATTGAAAATAAAGGATAACAGGGTTTGTACATCAACAAATGAAAAATAAAAATCTAGGTCACAACCCCGGAATAACCCAGATAGAAAGGAAACCAAATCAAACTACCAAGACTCCTTCCGAGTAGGGAGAGGAGTTGCCTTCCAATTGTTAAGCTTTACATTCGGCCCGACGAACTGCACGTCTGCTTTGCTGGACCCTGCTCCGAATTCTACCATGTTCACATCCTTAAACAACCTCTGGAACCTTTCAATTAAATCTTCATCAATGTCAACCACAGGATTTGGAACTGTTGACACTGGGCATTTCCTGGCACCGGGCTTGGCAAAGGACCTGGAGAGACGCAGGATAGGCTTCGGAAGTGCCCACGCCTTCTGTTTCAACCTTTTAACCCTTTTCACATCTGCCGCTGTGGGTTTGAATCC
The DNA here is from genome assembly GCA_005239505.1 of Nicotiana paniculata. Classification (NCBI taxonomy): domain Eukaryota; kingdom Viridiplantae; phylum Streptophyta; class Magnoliopsida; order Solanales; family Solanaceae; genus Nicotiana; species Nicotiana paniculata. The sequence continues at coordinate 6,003 of MDKI01039523.1, read as the reverse complement.
AAGACCGAACGTACCCAAATTCTCAGGGAGGGACACTGGATGCACGATACCCTGCAAGGATGCACCCAGACCTTTACCTGGCATAAAGCCATTTTTTAGCATTTCAGAGGCCACCATGACGGATGCAAAGGCTATCTTTGGAGTTGATACATTCCCCTTCTGGAACCTTCTCGACCGGCACTGTTTTAGAAACTTTATAGACCCAAGGCCCTTTGTCGTCTTCGGCCTCAGTAAACGGGACATAGGCATCACTGTGAGCACAAAAATTCTCCTCACCATGCACGACAATCTCTTGTTTGTCCCACTCAAACTTGATCATCTGGTGCAAAGAGGACGGGACTGCTTTGGCGGCGTGTATCCACGGCCGACCTAACAGTAAATTGTAAGAGACGTCTACGTCTAATACCTGGAAATTCCATGGTGAACTCCACCGATCCTATTGTCAACTCAAGCACTATATCACCAACCGAGTCTTTTCCTCCACCGTCAAAACCTCGGACGCATATGTTGTTCTTGTAAATCCTCTCATCATCAACTTTTAACTTGTTCAGAGTAGAGAGAGGGAAAATGTTTGCACTGGAGCCATTTTCAACTAATACCCTGGTGACCACAGAATCTTCACATTTTACCGTAAGATAGAGAGCTTTGTTGTGTTCAGTTCCTTCCACGGGCAACTCGTCATCAGAGAAGGAGATCATGTTCACCTCAAATATTTTGTTGGCGATCTTTTCTAGATGGTTCACTGAGATTTTGTTGGGGACATGAGCCTCGTTCAGAATTTTCATCAGGGCCCGACGATGCTCATCTGAATGGATCAACAATGATAGCAGGGAAATCTGCGTGTGCGTCTTTCTTAGCTGCTCCACGATGGAGTAATCTTGTACCTTCAGTTTTCTCAAAAACTCCTCCGCTTCTTCTTCAGTGACTGCTTTCTTTACTAGAACTGGGTTATCTCTGGATGTTTTAGCTTTCCTTAACTCTTCCGGGTCAAAACATCTCCCCGAACGAGTTAATCCCTGGGCTTCATTGACTTCTTCTTTCACTTCCTCCCTTATAGGTCACTATCACCCGTTTGTAGCTCCATGGGATAGCCTTGGTGTTGACTACCGGTAACTGGGTAACAGGTTTGATGATGATAGGGTCCGTACGGGCACCCTTTACAATTATGATAGGCTTACTCGTCAACCATGGCACGACCACCCTTGACTCCTCTTGCTTTGCTAATTACTTGGGGATCTTTTCCCAACTATGACAGACGAATCACCATTTGTCGTGCTCAACTTGTTCATAGATCCTTCAATCGTTGGTTTTTTGACTGGCTTGACCTCACTAGACCGAATCATCATGACGGACTGTGAAGTCTTCTTGGGTTCCCCCTCCTTATGTACTATCTCGATCATGTTGGTTTCATCATAGGTTGGCAATGGGTTCTGATTGATGTTGGGTGCCTCCGGAGTTTGGACTACAATCTGGTTTGTGTCGATGAGCTCCTGGATGGCATTTTCCAGATGCCAACACTTCTCTGTATCATGTCCCGAAGTACCAGAACAGTAGGCACAATTCAAGGAGTAATCAAGATTCTTTGGAGGAGGGTTTGGCAATTTCGACTCAATTGGCCTCAGCACATCCAACTGCCTCAATCTCTGGAATAAACTGGTATAAGACTCCCCCAACGGGGTGAAAGTTTTCTTCCGTTGTAACCTCTCATTTCTGAACACTGGTTTGGGCCGGAAACTTGGGCCGGTAGGATTTCGATAGGCTCGCGGGGGTGGGTAAGCATTTTGTGGAGATGGGTAGGGATTTGTGGGGCTGGGGCATGCCATTGTGAATAGGAAGGAGGTTGAGTGTATGATTGGGCGTGGTGGACAGAAATTTGAGGGTCTGGTGATGGGAAGTAATGTTGGGGTGGATTATATGGAGTTTGGGGGTAGGCTCGGTGATGGGGTCGGGGCTGGGTATAATGGGTGAGGGGCTCCTTGGTCCAAACCATGATCCTGAATCAATTTTTCCCACATCTTCTTTCTTCTTCTTTCCAATCACTCCCCCGGTACCATTCTGAATGGCTTGGGTGGTTGATTTGATGCTGAGTAGCTCATGATTATGCTTGATTCAATCCCTTCCTCCACCATGCCACCCATCTTTACTACCTCATTGAAAGGCTTGCCTATGGCCGATATCAGGTGGCCAAAGTAAGTAGGCTCCAGAGCCTGCAAAAAGTACTCCACCATTTCTTTTTCCTCCATCGGGGGGTTAACTCTTGCCGCTTGTTCTCTCCAGAGAAATCCATATTCTCTGAAACTTTCACTAGGCTTCTTCTCAATCTTAGTCAAAGACAAACGATCTGGAACAATCTCGATGTTGTATTGGAAATGACGAGCGAATGCTTGGGCCAAATCATCCCAAGTATAGTGAGCCTGACGAGTGTACCACTCCAATGTCGCGCCACTCAGACTCTGGCTAAAGTATGCCATCAGTAGTTCATCTTTCCCACCATCTCCTCTCATTTTACTGCAGAATCCCCTCAAATGGGCAACCGGGTCTCCGTGCCCATCATATAGGTCAAATTTAGGCATTTTGAATCCCACAGGAAGTTGAACATCGGGAAATAGACACAAATCTTTGTAGGATACGCTCACCTGGCCTTCCAATCCCTGCATGTTCCTGAACGATTGTTCCAGGCTTCTTACCTTCCTGAACATCTCCTTCTGCTCTAGGTTTTTAGGCGGTTTCTTAGTCTCGACAGGGAGGTCGAAACAAGGAGTGTATGAGTAATGGTCTGGGGCCTTGAAAGTAAGCTCTGGGGGATAGTATTGGTTATCTTGGGTATGGAATAATGTCTCAGTGGAGGATCGATGAAGTGTAGTGGGCGGGGGTGCTATGAAAACAGGGGTGGCTGGTGGAGGGGGGTATGGGATTGGTTTGGCTGGTGGTGCTTGTGTGGTTTGGGAAGTGGTGCCCTGATTGTAGTGGTAATGGGGGAAGCCTGGTGGATGTTGCGGAGATGAGTCAACAGTGGGAGGTTCTTGGGATTGAGCTAGTGGCGGGATGAAAGCAGGGTTGGCGGGGTGTGATGGTGGTGGATGCCCCTTCATCCATGCTTGGTACATCTCTGCCATTTGGTGTTTCAACTTATGTAACTCTTATTTAAAATTAACATCAGACTCTTCTCCCTCCCTTGACGGATCAATAACACTTGCATCCAACTCTTTGCCAGCCATGCCCAACTTGTTTTTAGACCTGGTGTTGTACGGGTGGGTTGCCAGAATGCCAAACAAACTAACCACCTGCCTGAACTCAATGATAACAGCAAACTTGTCAGCATTAAAAGATTTAATTGATAGGCAACCCCACATTTGGGATGCAATGCACATAGACAGTTAAAGCTTCTATTCATGCATTTGGCTGGCTACATGCTTCATCTCGGCTTTTAACTAACTCTTCGCGTTTTGCGCTTTCCTCTTCTCTCTCTTTTTCTTTCACTCCAAAACCCTTCTCAATCACTATTTTCCTTTTCCACTTATTTTTGTTGCCTCCCTCTTATTTTGCACTTGCTTTTCCTCTCTTGTTTTTCCATTATTGCCTTCCACTCGATTTTCTTGATTTTCTTTCTTTGATTTTTTCTTTTTTTTTTCATTTTGGTTATGATCGAATCCTATGGGGATTGCCTACATATCATGGCGCCGCATGAATCAGATCATTACGTAGTTCAGGGAACAAATGCAAAATAAAAGAAAGATAGATTTTTGGTTTTTTTTTTTTCAAATTTTCATGAAATAAACAAAACAAAATATCCTAATTACAAAGACTTCCCTTACAAATTTAAACATAAAAACTAATAGACTCGACAAGTGGGCTAACTGATTCCAGAAGAAAGATGAAAATACAGACTCACAAATGGACTAACAGACTCCAAAAGAAAAGTGAAAATACAGACTCGAAAATGGACTAACAAACTCCAAAGAAACCGAAAATACAGACTCGAATAAAAATTTATGCATACATAAGTGCCTCAATTACTGCTCCAGGGGCCCGCGGGACATCAGTCGGTCTCGCCGCGGGCCTATGCACCATATCTTCTTGAAGGTGAAATAGGTTATCCATGATCTGTCGGACAAAAATCATAAAGGAGGCGAAGAACATAGACCTGGTCATGTTTTCACACTCGTTGCACTTCATTGCAATGTAGTACGCAATGTTCCTAACCCTTTCTCTGATAATACCCTTCTGTTGTAGCAATCGTCTAATCTGCTGGGATATGGCCCCCAAAATTTGTTCGGCTGTATGATTTTTCTCTTGAAGCTGCTGCAGGTCTTTCTCTAGCTGCGACATCAGGGCATAGCAGTATTCTCTTTCTGCTTTGAAATCTTTTGCCTGCTTGGTCATTTTGTTCTCAAAGACGGTGATCTTTTTCTTCAACCCCACGGCTTCATTGTCATATTTTTCTTTTAACTGTTGAACCAAGCGTGCTCTTTCCTCTGCATTCCTAGCCAATTTTTTGTTCGAACCTTTGCCAATTCGCCCTCGGTCTTTTTAAGATCAAAACTATATTCACTCACTTTCCGCCTAAGAATATCTACAAGCTTTTCATCTTTTGCACTTCTGACGGGGTTCTCGGCTGCTATTTTCATTTCCCTAATTTGGGCCCGGAGGGCGGCATTCTCTTCAGCCAGATTTTTCTTTTCACCCTCATCCGCGGCAGCTTGCAAACCATTCTCAAATTGAAGATCCCTGACTTGCTTTTCCAACCTTCCTATTGTGGCCCTGTACTCATTTTCCTTGGTCAACTAAGCCCACTGTTCCTGTGACGCTTCAACAAATTCCTGGATGTGGGGCCTTTTGGTTGATCTCTCAAGTTCGGCCCTTGCAGTGTCCTTCTTTATATACCAAGCAAGATAGGTTAGTGAGACTTTTCTTTAAGACAAGTCACGCACTCGAGTGTTTTCCGTCAAATACAGGCACTCGTTCCAAATATGACGAACTATTTCTTCATGGAATTGGCTGTCGGAGCTGACTTCGACCGCATAAACACTAAGATCTTCATCCGGATGTGTCACCTGGCATCTTCCCAACTGTCTCATCACCCGGTATAGAGCATAAGGTTGAATGCCTCGAAGACCCATTAGGAGGAAGTAAGGACCGGTAGCCGGCATATACACAACTTCTTCGACGGGAAGCCAACCCAGTGTCTATTCTATTTGTCCTACCGTTATGGAGCGAAGGCAAGACACCCAATCTCCAAACCGTTCTAGCAATCTGAAACCTGAGACCCTTGTGTCAAACTCTTCAATGCAGCTCTTTCCCGTGGATCCATAGTTCATATATCGAGGGCGGTGACACAGATGCTCAATCATCCACATTTGTAGTAGCAAATTGCACCCCTCGAAAAAATCTACCCCATCTTTACAAGCCGTAAGAGCTCGGTATATCTCAGACACTATCATAGGGGCAAGAGTGATCTTGGCGTTGGTAATCAAAACACTGACGACTCCAGCTACCCGCAGATCAATCCCGTCCTTCTGGGGAAACAACACGAGACCCAAGAAAGCTACCATGAAAGCGAAGCGCCTATGCTCATCCCATTTCGATCGGTTCCCTTTGCTACAATTCCCACTTCCCCGGTTGTCAAATCCTCCTTCATGCCCATACCTCTAGTATATGAAGCGTAGAGTGGAAAACCCACTTGTCAAGTCTGCAGACTGGACTCCCCTGCTTATTTTTAGCAAATCCAGAAACTTGTGGGGGGTAACGACCCTTGGAGAGACCAGGTACTTATGCCTTAGACCTTCAGTACTTCCCACATAACCTGCTATCTCTTCTAAAGTGGGTGTGAGTTCAAAATTTGAGAAATGGAGGACGTTGTGAGCTGGGTCCCAAAATGTTACCAAGGCCCTTATTATGTCTCCTCTAGGCCTGACCTTTAGCAATCCGGTAAGCCTTTTCAAATAAAGGTTGACCACATCTCGTCCTTCTTTACCCAAATCTTCCCACCACATGTGTAGCTCC
>MDKI01045534.1:0-18851 GCA_005239505.1 Nicotiana paniculata | reverse complement strand
GATCAAACAAAACACAACTGAATTTTCTTGGAACACAAAGCAATCTAGCAAACTAAGTCAAAACACACATACTTCTACTGACAATGGCTTCCTCCAGCAACTACTCTATCCTTTTCTTGATCATGGCATTACTGTCCTTATCAAGCATCACTACAACACATGCTGCTCGCGGCCTACTTCAACTTCCCAACTTGCCTACAATCCCATCATTGCCTCAGCCAACAATGCCACAATTGCCTAAGATTCCAAATTTGCCAACAGCAGCCACATTGCCACCATTGCCAACAGCAACACCATTGCCTTCTTTGCCTACATTGCCTTCTGTACCAAAGATGATTCTACCACCAATGCCTGCAAATATTCCTCTTCCCAAAATGCCGTCACTTCCTACCATTTCTACACTTGCAACTCCTCCATCCAACTGATTTTGCAGCTTCCAACATTTTCCTGTCTTACCCTATGGTCTCTGCCGTTTGATTTTTTTTTTTTTCTTCCCTTTTTGTCTGTTGTTGTTTTGATCATTTGAGTGATTCTTAACGATATGTATCGTATTAGTTGTGCTCTCTTGAGTGTTATACATTTATTATGCAGTAGCCTTAGTATTAATTCCATGCAGTTAACTAATATATGTGAATATTATACTTTTGACAAACAGTGGTGTACCAATATAGAATTAACATAACTTGACAAGTTACATTCAGAAAGATATACTAATAGAAAATAAAACACGTACTCTGCTAAGTCGTGTAACAGAGATACCCGGACAGGCAGTACACTACTTCAACAACAATAATAACAACGATCCGGTAAAATCCACTAATGAGGTCTGGGGAGGGTAGTATGCACGCAGACCTTACCCGGACAGGCAGTACACAACTTCAATATCATAAATTGTAACTAATATAACAACAGCTAAGGTTCATTAACATAACGATAGTGTTATTTTGTGTCTTGAATTATTTCCTTGTATTTTTAGGAAACCCATTGTCCTTATAGATTTGGTAAAGGAAAACCTATTGTCTTTGTCAAATTGGAAAATCTTTCTCTTATAGGGGTTGTAGTTGGGGATTCTATAGATTGTTGTTGGCCCAAGTGAAGGTTAGTTTTGAAGATTGACAAAGGAAGCTCAGGCATGAACCAGGTCCATCCCTTATGTACATAGACACGGGCAGATTCGAGCATATGAGATGCACATGAAAGAGATAAGCTTAATTTCGTATAATTGATATCTCCTGATCGAAAAGGTTGCATACTTGATAAGGAGAAGGACTCATTAATCAAAGAGAACACTATCCAAGATAAGGAAGGAGTTAGAAGTTGAGATCAACTAGAACTCTTCCACCGAGGAAGAGATGCATTAGTACTTGTGATGACCCAAAGGGGTATCTTATAAATTAAGACTCTATTCCAGGATTTTTATCCTTAAAAAGATTAATTTTATTTACCTCGATTTGTGTGTGCAGTCCGGGCGTGAAACCGGAAAGTTTTTATATGAAAATATGAGAAATTGTAATTTCTAGAGTTAAAAAATTGGTTTTAGTTTACTTTGGTCAATATTTTGAGTAAACGGACCTGGATATGTGTTCCGAAGATCTCGAGAGGTCCGCATTAAAATATGGGACTTGGGTGTATGCCCATAATTGATTTCCGAGGTCCCTAGCCTTAGAAAATAAGTTTTGAAGAAAATTATTCAGCTGGTTATTACAAGAAATAAAGAAATGAAATGATATGTGAAATTGTGGGTATCAGGCTTGCATTTTGGTTCCGGAGCCCAGAACAAGTTTGTTATGATATTCTAGTCCTATCTGTTAAATTTGATGAGAATCGGAGTTGGTTTGACGTGATTCGGACGTCCGGTTGAAAAGTTAGGAATTTGAGTATTCTTGAGGAAATCTTGAGTTTTGAGGCTAAATTTTTTGGGTTTTGATATTATTTTCATGATTTTATCGCACAAGAAAGTCCGTATGTTATTTTTAGACATGCACGCATGTTTGGTTTGGAGTCCCGAGGGCTCGGGTGAGTTTCGGGTATGCTACAGAGTGTCTAAACTTAGAAAAATACCCAACAGCTGAAATTTGGTTTTGCAAGCCTCTGATCTCGCATTTGCGAGATCAAACTTCGCATTTGCAAAGTCCTGGGCCAGTCCCAGATCTCGCAAATGCGAGATTTAGGGTCGCAATTGCGAAATGCCACCTTGTCGCAAATGAGATATTTTTATCGCATTTGCGAAAAACACCAGAAATCCCAGGGTTCGCAAATGCGAACTCACGTTCGCAAATGCGAGACCCGCAACTTATTATATTAGATTTTTGACGGGTTTTTCACTTTTTCTTCAATTCTCTCAAACGCTAAGCCTCCATAGACGATTTTCCAAAGACCCAAACTTCTCCACATCATTGGTAAGTTATCTCTAACTAATTCCTTTCATTCCTTAACAACTTTTAACAAAATTTCAACCAAAAATCTAGAGTTTTCATAGTAAAAATTTGGGTTTTTGGATAGAACTTAGGAATTTAAAAATTTGGGGATTTATACCTCTAATTGAGGTCAGATTCCAAAACTAATTGCATATCCGGGCTCGGGGGAGATTGGGTAAATGGATTTTGGTCCGAACCTCGAATTTAGACCAAGTGGGCCCGGGGTCGATTTTTGTATTTTGATAAGAAAACATAGGAAAACCATAGAGTTTCATTAAAGAGGATTCCTTTAAGCAATAATCAATGATATTGAACCAATTGTGATTAGGTCCGAGCGGTTTAGAGGAAAATTCTAAAGGAAAGGTCGTGCTAGAGCAGTGATTGCTTGTGAGATTGAGGTAAGTGCTTGGTTTAACTTAGACTTGAGGGAATAGGAATTCCCACTTAATTAATATGTGAATTTGCATGTGTGTGGTGTATAGGTGAGGTGACGAGTATCTATACACCACCAGATTGACCCGTTTTCAATTTATGTGATTCCTGGCTTAATTGTTTTATGATCATTGATGTCCCAATGATTACTTGGTTTCGTTAACTTGTTGTTAGATATTGTTTCAAGTATTTGGAAGTGTTGGTTGTTCCCTTGGTTTCATTGTGATACATAAATAGGATGAGCTGGTTGACAGTATTTGATTATATATATTCCGGTTGGTCTCATTGTGAAATGATAATTGATGAAGTTTATGAGTTGTACATGATTCTTTTTATAATTGTCGAGACAAAAATATTGTGAAGGGCTTTGGCCTGAATTGTGAAAAGCAATGATTTGAAAACTTACTGTTTTACTTTACTACTTTTCATATTTTGCACTTACTTTTATTTATAAAGTCAAAGTTTGGAAATTTGGAAACTTATGTGAGATTTGGTTATAGCTGAGACCTGGAAAAGGTAGCTGAGTTATTCTAATTGTTGCTACAGTTATTGTTTTGTTTATTTTAGAATTTTTTCCTTCTTGCTTTATTATATATTGTTTACAGGTTATACGTTAATGCCCTGCTGTAGCCTCGTCAGTACTTCGTCGAGGTTAGGCTCAGCACTTACTTAGTACATGGGATCGGTTGTACTGATAATACACTCTGCACTCTTTTGTGCAGATCTAGGTACCGGTCAAAGTTAGGAGATTTTAGTAGCTGTCATCATATACTCGGAGACACGAGGTAGATCTGTTGGCGTCCGCAGATTCCTGGAGTCTTCCCTTAATTTAATAGACACTTACATTCAAAACAGATACATAATTCTTTCAGCCCATTATTTGTAGTATTCTTAGTGGTTTGTGAATCGTGACACCAAACCCTGGGGTAGTCTCATAGTTATACATTTAGTTCGTGGTTCGGCTTAATTATTGATTATTATTATTCATGAAGTTATTCGTTGGAAATTATTGGATTTAGTTTATTTTATATTGTTTTATTTCGTTTAAGTAAATGTTAGAAAGAAAATGGTTAATTAATTTCTAACATTGTCTTGCCTAGAAAGTATTGTGTTAGGCGCCATCACGATTCCGCGGGTTGGGAATTTGGGTCGTGACAGAACTCTAGTTGTTTTCTATTCTACTAACTCTAAAAATTGCAAGATGTTTTCACTTTACAGGGAATGCACAAACGCAGAAGTTAAACGTGAATTGAGAGCAAAATAGCAAGACAGTTTGCAAGCAATTCATATGTGATTCATGTGTGCAAACCTGAAGCTACATGAACCAAATTTGAAGAACCAGTTCCAAGTGTCTATCTTTTATTCTAGTTCAATTGTAGTAGGTATTTTCATATTGTATCTTTCAGCTTTATCTAGAAGCAATTGTAATTGGTATTCAGAAAATTCAAGTTAGAGTTAACTTGAAGTTGTCGCAACAGTTAGAGGTTGTTTTCTACAAAGGATTAGAGTTAGTCCTAGGTTTACAAAAGTGGTTTGTAAATGCAGTTTTTGGCTCATTGATTTAGTGGAGAGTTTGGAAAAATATTATTGAGAAGTAGGTTGTAGTTTTTTCACCTTTTGATCCGGGTGTTTTCCATGTAAAATACTTGTGTTCTTTACTTTCCGCATTTATTATTTCAGCAATAGTAGGTTAAGGAACACATATAAGAACCAGGTCCTTCTATAATCAGCTTAGGTGAAAAATCGGGCACAACACAAATCACCCCTCCCCCCCCCCTGCGTGGTATTGAAGTTAAAACATCAATTATATTGTGCTTTTCTTCTCATTCATCGTAGAAAACTCTATTTTATTCTGCCTTGAGGATTAGGCTTAGTCGAACCTCGTTAAATCCTTGTGTTGATTTTTCTTCTCTATTTGCTTTGTGTGTGATTGTGTGCTAGCTAACCCACAATCTTCCGCAATAATTGGTATCAGAGCAAGGTTTGTGTTTCTACATATAATCTAGGATTAAGATGTCTTCATCATATTCAACAAAGGTTCGTGTTTCTACATTTACTTAGTATTGCTTGAGAAGGGTTTGCATTTCAGAAGGCACCTTGTGTTTTGATTTACGGATGCTTCATTTGTATTGCGGTGCTCGCATACTTAATATCGAAGGTTTATTCATTTGGTCATATTTTGAGTTGGGGAGCTTCGATTTGGGTAATATTAGGAGGCAATATTCACCATATGGAGTGGGGTAAGTGTTCTATACTCGTTTTTTGTTATATTTTATGAATCCGTCTTTGTTTATGGGATTTGATTGATGATTTCAAAGTGAAACTTGGAGATTTTTTGTCAAAAATTTTATGAAATAAATTTTTGAATTTTGAACATCGATTCGGAGTCAAATTTGGGTGAAACTAATATGGTTGGACTCATAATTGAATTTGTTATCAGATTTTGTGAATTTCGTCGGATTTTGAGGTGGGTGCCCGGGTTTGAGTTTTTGGTTGACTTTAGGATTTTGATTAAATATTCGACCTTTATCGATTGGGTTAGTTTCCTTGGGCATTATTTGATGTATTCGAGTTGCTTTTAACTCGTTTCGAGCAGTCGGAGGTCGGTACGCGTTGGATGGATTTTTGGAGCATCTTTTGTCTTGCTTAGTATCAATTTGGCTTGTTTGAGGTAAGTTTCTTTCCTAACTTTGTCGGGAGAATTTTTCCTACGAGTTGCTATTGTTTTCTACATGTGGGGGTGTTGAATATATGAGATGAGAGTGAATATGCATGTGTCAGGGTTAATCATGCTGGGGGGGGGGGTAAATTATACGATTAATTGTGCCTTGTAGATTTACGTGACCTTCTTGCTTCATGTCTTACTTGACTTCTAGATTAATAAGAATACAGAATTAAATGTTAGAAACCATGATTTGGTTTATTATAACTTGATTAAAATTTGATGAGATTTTCAGAAACACTTATGTGTCTAATTCGATCTTCATCATGCTTAATCACTAATACATTGCTACGGCCATTATTCTTGAGATATTAGGTTTTATACTTGAGTTGTGGATCATTCTTGAGATTTTTTGAAATACTTGAACAATAAGGGTCTTGACGGTTTTTGATCTATTGTTGGCTTGAAATTTTTGATTGGGATTCATTTACAATATTCGTTTAATGAGTCTCCTTGATGTTATTTATGCTTCCTAGCTTGTTTGTCATTGATATACATATGCTTGGTGAGAAAGAGTGTAAAGCACGAAGGGTGATGTCGTGCCTTTGGTTTTATATTATCATGTGAGGGAGAGTCTAAAGCACGTAAGGGGACGCCGTGCCAATGGTTTGATATTATCATGTGAGGGAGAGCGTAAAGCACAAAGGGTGATGCCGTGCCATTTCATATATTTTATCATGTGAATGAAAGAGAAAAGCACGAAGGGTGATTCAATGACATTTCATTTGAGAGTAAAAACATGAAGGGCGATGATGTGCCATTTAATTTATATTATTCTGATCTCATTGTAAAGACCCGTAAATTTTCTTAACTTAAAACGATGCCCGGGTAGGCCCCCATGTTGTTATAACAGTACTAATTCTTAAAACGCACCCTCTTGGAGTAAAAAGTACCCCAGGACATAAAAGATAAAATTTTCCAGAATTGCGCGGGTCTGCGGTCCACTATGCGATCGCAGATCAGGTATGCGGACCGCATAGTATCACATACTTGGACAATTTTCCGTCTATTTTGAAGACAGCTATGCGTCCTAGAATGCGATCTCATTTCACGAATGTGGGCCGCATAGTTGTCGCATTCTTGCACCTTAATTTTTGCGAAGGGAGTTATGCGACGCACTATGTGATAGCATAACAGGTATGTGGACCGCATAGTGGTCGCATTCCTGGGTAGTCTGCTTCTCTTTTTGGCCCAGCTGAAGGCCACTTATGCGATAGGTATGCGGACCGCATAACAGGAATGTGATTGCATTCCTGACCGCATACTTGCTTCGGGGCTTCTAATTTCTAATTTTAAAACCTGACCCCCAGTTTAATAAAACACCCATCCCCTTCCTTTTTATCGACTATCTAATCAAAATAGATATAAGTGAGAGTGGGTTCTAGTGAGAGAAGTCCCCATCTTCCCCAAATTGGTCCTCCATCTCTACTCAGGCCTGGAATTAATCGAGTAGTTGTCATCTTCTTCACCATAAGAGGTAAGTCTTCACCCCATTTCCCTAAATTCACAGATTTTAGTTAGAATAGAACACACATAGGTTGGTTCTTGAAGAGGAAAGTTAAGACCTTGCATGCATGTGAATAATCATCTATAATCTAGCAAAGGGAAGTAGGCTATGGCAACCTTTCACTAAAAAGGGGGCTAGTTAATCTAAAGGACCACATAGTATTTGATAAAATGACCAAATGCCTTCAAGGTTCCTAACTCTATGTTTGAATGTGTCACATTGTAAATTAGATTGAAGGAGTTAGAAGGTAGGGCGATTTTGGATAGAAATTAAAGGGAAATTCCAACTCGAGGTATGTATGGCTAACTCTAATCCTCATAGGATAAACCCATTGTGCTCACTTTCTGGGTATGATTCTCTTGTTGGATATATATGGAATTTATATGTTCTATGTGCCTAATTGATAAATTCTTGCTTCTATGTCATTCCATGATAATACCATATCGTTGTGCTACTTGAGTATATGAAGTGTGATCTTTATATTCCTTCTTCTACTATATGTACGATCCTTGCATATGATGGGTGTGGTAAATATGAAAGACTGAATTGTATGAAATATGAATCAAAAATTTGTTATGATATGAAATGTGGGTAAAGAGATGGTAATGATGTGAAATGTGAAACATGAGGTTGAATTATATGAAGCACGAAACAATGGATTGGGAAATTGTGAAACATGAATTAATGGAATGGATGGTTATGGAATATGGATTAAAGGATGAATTGTTGTGAAATATGAATCAAAGGATTCTAATGATATGAAAGATGAATCAAAGAACAATATGTTTTGGGGGTCAAAAAGGTTAAAAATGATGTAAGTAATCTAAAACACCCATAATTGTACCAGGATAATGTCCTAGGGGTGAGAAGGCCTATCTGGTTTGGCTCGAATCGGACTTCATGCGGTACACGTGGATGACTTGATATTGTGATATGATTACATTATGATGATGATTATTGTCCTCACTGATTCAGTTGAGATGGCGTAGCTGATCGGGCAGAGATCGGACTTCGCGTGCTATGCACGAGCCACGGTGTTAGCCTAGCCGATTCGGGCAGAGATCGGACTCCGTGAGAACAAGCCACGATGTGATATGTGATGTGATTGAAATTTGGACCTCACCTAGGATGGCTTAGCCGATCGGGCAGAGATCGGACTCCGTGTGACAACGACACGGTGGATCAATAATAATAATAACAAGACGAAACTTAAAAGTACATTAACCAAAAGATGGCAAAAAGGGGATGTGAGATGTGGTAATTCTTGTTATAGTTTTCCATGTTTCAGTGTAGTGATGTATGATGCCTCTGATCATGTTTAACTGATGTTGTTTATCCTATCTGGAGTAGGTTTATTTATACATACTAGTACTATTCAATGGTATTAACGTCCCTTTTGCCGCGGGCGCTACATCTTTTATATGGATGTAGGTTGTTCTATAGCAGGCAGCTCTGGTCACCGATAGTTGTGCCTTCCCTTCATCTCTTCAGCAGTCTTGGTGAGCCCCACTTCCTCTCGGGGACGGTTGTAGTACACGTTGTCTTATTTTGTATATGTCATTTCTTTTGAGGTATAGTCGGGGCCTTGTTGTCGGCAGATCTATGTATTCTTCTCCGTACTCTTAGAGGCTTCGTGGACATTATGTGGGTTGTATATATGTATTTTGGGTAGTTGTCGTACTCGTTCGTAATCACGACCCCGTATCGTGAATGTTGTATTTTAGTATGTATATTTTGGGGAAGATTAAATGTTGAAAATGTTTTAAAGAGGAAAAATGGACTTTATGATGTTAACACACGCTTTGATTACCTTTCGTTGTTTCATATAAATAATGTACGCTATAATCACGGGGAAATGCGTTGGGTAGGAAAGGCAATCCAGGTCCGCTTGGCCGGGTTCATCCGGTTAGGCGTCGTTCTTGTCCCTCGGTTTTGGGGCGTGACAAACTTGGTATCAGAGCCTATGGTTTTAAAGTGTCCTAGGATGTCTCGGAGCCGTGTCTAGTAGAGCCCTTCTTATCGGTGTGTTTTCAACCACATCTATAATTAGGGGGATGCTTGGACATTTAGGAATTTCACCCTTCTTTGATACTACAATCGTGCGATAGAGCTCAATATAAAGAGTTAGCTCTCCAAGCCTTACTCTCAGAATGAGTAATCTTGATACCATAATCCGCGAGTTTGAGTCCATGAGGAGGGATTGATCCCACCATTGAGTCCGAAAGAGATTGCCCAAAGGCTTGTTAAAAGAATGTATTGAGCCGTGGAGGGACTGGTAGAACCTATCTCTAAGAGGGAAGTAACCTTGTCCCTATTAATGTCACTGCACCATCAAATCTTATTGTATATCGGTATGGTACCAACGTACATTAGGGATGTGGAGTCGAGGGGCATCGATTAAGCTATTGCCCGTTCAACCAAAGTCATCAAATAAGTCACTCCTTAGCATAACCAACGTACTCTTGTTGTATATATACCTCCATATTGATGAATTTTCATAGGAATAGTCTTAATAAATATTGAGTCACAAAATATTGCATGCATCTACTCTTTGAACGAGATCCATTATTACGTGAATACACTCTACCACAAATTCTCTTATAATAAATCTCCTATGACATTGAGCTTTATAATCATGTCCTTGAATGGAGTTGTAACTATAGAATTACTACTTCCCACACGCCTTTCTAAACTCTCAACAAGGGATAAACCCGAAGAATTTCGTATCGAATGAATGGATGAACAATTATCACATTTTCGCACAAGATAAAAAGATATTTCATCTCGACCATTTATTCTTCTCTATTCAAAACCCTAGGCCATTTTTCTTCGAGTTTCTGCTTCAGTCTGAATGTTGACATGGTATCATGGTGAAGATCTTGCCCTGTTTCATCACTGTTTTTTGTCTAGTAGTTCCCTCACTCTACCTCGTTGAGACTTTCATTTTCGCCTAGTGATTGGAATCGGCAAGATTTTCATTTGCTTGGCGAGTTCTCTCTCTTCTTTTGAAAGTTATATTCTGGATTTGGTCTGCTCAATTAATTTTGGTAACACTGCTAAATATCCATCGAAGTTAGGGTTTGTCAAGCCTCTATTTTTGTAACTAGATCATGCTACTTATTCTTGTCGTTCGTCTTATTCTTGAAGGTTGTAATTCTTCTAGTTGTAAGGAAGATGAGTACTTTTGCTCCTCTTTTGATTTGCATGATACTTGCTTGAGTGTCTCTATTTGTTAATTGCTCTATTTTGGCTATGAATCCAACTGATTTTAATGTTATTATGGCTCCACTAGCCGTGAAGCTTTTGAGTTTACTCCTATAACCCTCAATTCCTCTTCCTGTTAATTCCTCCCATATACCCGGTCTTCCCCTGGTTGTTGTCCTATTTTTCCAGTTCCAATTTCGGTGGTTGAAGAAAGATCATAATTGTGCCTTTGGCATCTAGAAGTAAAATTTCCTTTGTCATAGGTTAATCCTTATGTTGCTATGGGACTTGGGAAAGAGTCAGAACAACCTTATGAGCCATTCTCTATATCTATTCTTTGAATGGGACGTATTACTTACGACCTCTTGAAAAAAAAATTTTGAATCCTATAATAACTTCTTCAATCGAGTCATAATCATAGGGTAATACTCCCCAGTTGCTTCCCTAAATTTTTCAACAAGAAACTACACCTGATGAATTTCTTACGGAACCTTTTCAGTTAAATAGATAACATCTGCTCCTTTGTGCCTACGCACGCAATCCTCCTCGATCCATTCTTCTTCTCACTAGGTGTATATGGCTTATATGGTTTGAATAGTCACTCTACTCTTGTGAATATCATCATGAAACCTTCTCACTGTCTAGTAGCATAAGAGCATTCCTTAACACCTATCATATGAGTGCGTGTCAATCGAAATGGTCACCATGTGCATAAGGTCTCTTTGAAAATTGAGATCCTCATATCCCCGTCATAGAAAGATCTTGTGTCGCCATCTTAGTGTAACTTCCGTGTCCGCTTGGGACCTCCCGTAATAAGAAACTCACTTTGTTCCTAGTATTGTGGTTGTCCATGCCATGGTCTTGTACTATAGTAGGGAACTAATATAGCAGAAGCATGACAAATGCATAACAAATGTTTATTTTCTCTTTACACCTCCACAACATATGTTAATTGTGTTCCTCTGTTAGTGAATTCATCGAGCTAGTTTCCCAAAAATTGTTAGATAAGTAGGAGATAATGTGTCCTCCTATGTGTTACTATAACACTTCCTTTATTATAAGGACCCTTAGTAGACTCCCCGTCAAGACTAAATGCGCCTTTGGGGGTTATCATAGCACAATGCCTACTACTTGTGTTTTCTTGTCTTCCATTAGCATCGGGATACTTCTCATGTCAACATCCATGGAGAACTCATTATGAACCTCTGCAAACCTTCCATGATCATTTTATATTGTCTCGTTGGGTTCCGTTTCCCTTGCGCACTCGACTTCTAGAATCATTCATTTCGTCATTATCATGTGCAGAGAGTTTTGCTATCCTTGGAATTCCACCTCCTTGGTTGGATAGAAGTTCTATTTGTCTTTCTACCCGGAGCATCATGTTAATTAACCACTAGAACCCCTCTAACTAATACATGGTTTCATCCCCATATTAAGATGTCCTAGCTATATGGTTTCACCCATAGAAGGTTGATAATAAATGCTTCCAGGTTTTTGCACATACCATAAGCATCATAATTTAGAAGACAAGTGTCATATCTTTAGTTACCTCATATCGAGTCAATCATAGAGAAGGGTTAAGTTGTTTGGATGATGATGATCTCATAGGTGTTTGACTTCCTTTTTCACCCTCATGCGCACGTGGCATAGATCCCTTATGTCAGTTAATGTTAGGAGTGTAATTCAACTTCATATGATTCTTTTGAAGTCTCTATCACATCCATGTTGCGAGAATATTACCATTTTGAGCTAAACTTATTTTCCTTACACTCAAGGAGACAACCGATTTGACGTACTTGACCGCTCCTCCGTAGAGCTCACTATCGCCGGACAAGGCATTGTGTGGATAGGATCAATTATTACTATCCCATGCATAACTCGTAACCCCCCAAGGATAACTAATGTTAGCGTCTTCGTCCTCCCGTGTGTCTCATGTCTAGGAAGATCCACTTCTTTTAGATCTTAGGATCACATACATGGTTCCCACCTTACCAATGTGTTCTAGTTACCTTTATGATTCATTTGTCTAATAATTAATGTCTTCACAATGATTAACGACGTCAACATTTTTAGTAGTAATCTTCATGTCTCTTAGAATATAACCTCATGAAATACTCTGCTCAGCATATTAATGGATTCCTGAATAATTCCAGCCCAGTCTTGAAACTCCGTTGCTCCTCATTGTATTAGATCTATTGGGTATTGAAGGTTCAAACGTGTCAAAGTCACCCTGTGATCACATATATTCAATAGGTAATTTCATGTTCAATTTAGCTTGGATGTTCGCGTAGGGATTTAGAATTTAGGAGGGTGAGCAGGTTATTCTCAAAATTTTCCCCTGAAGAAGTTATGTGAATTGATAATGAAAGGTACATAAGCGCATTTTCTATTAGGTTGCACTAGGAGTATGATGTTCCCCATGTATTTATGTTTTCATATGTCTATGTCTAAGAAGGTAGTTGGAGATCCTTTGTGTATCATCGTGGTGTAAATTATTGAAGGTAAAGTTAATGAATAGTTAGCTTATGCGAGGTATCTAGTTGTCATCCTTGTTAGACAAGTTTGGGGATTGGGATTGTTTCCATGAATGTGTTATGGCGAAGCTTGTAAGCCGAGGAAGCCGCGTGGGAAGTGAAAATGAAAAAGAAATATCCCCATTTGTTTGAATAAGTCAGGTAGTTGTTTATGAAGCTTATTACCTCTAAATAATTACATTACATGTCATATTGTGTAGATCCACCCCACTCCCCTAATCCCCCTTTCTCTTATAACTTTTTCAACCTTGTGCCATATTTGTGGGTATTGTGTTAGTTGAATTATGTGCAACCCCTTTGAAATAATTGATTTATGTGAAATTCGTTGTGTTATCTGCACTTTGTACAACTTGTGAAGTAGCTAAAATTATGTGGAACTTGTTGAAATATGTTTCGGGGGCCCTCTGTCAGGCGGATAGGCCTATTTACAGAGGAGACTCTGGCGAAATTTTCAGAAAATATCGCAGTTAGTGAAATTGGGAGCTGGTATCTTTGTGTTTTCTTACCCAAGTGACTCCCCAAATCATCATTCGAGGACGAATGATTTTAAGCGGGGGAGGATGTAAAGACCTGTAAATTTTCTTAACTTAAAACGATGTCCGGGTAGGCCCCCCATGTTGTTATAACAGTAGTAATTCTTGAAACGCACCCTTTTGGAGTAAAAAGTACCCCAGGACTTAAAAGATAATTTTTTCCAGAATTGCGTGGGTCCACGGTCCACTATACGATCGCAGATTAGGTATGCCTACCGCATAGTGGTTGCATACTTGGACATTTTTCCATCCATTTTGAGGACAACTATGCGGCTTAGAATGCGAGCCGCATAGTTATCACATTCTTGCACCTTGATTTTTGCGGAGGGAGTTATGCGATGCACTATGTGATCGCCTAACAGGTACGCGGACCGCATAGTGGTCGCATACCTGGGCAATCTGCTTCTCTTTTTGGCCTAGCCGAAGGCCACTTATGCGACAGGTATGTGGACCGCATAACAGGAATGCGATCGCATTCCTAACCACATACCTACTTCGGGGCTTCTAATTTCTAATTTTAAAACCCGACCCCCAGTTCAACAAAACACCTATCCTTCATTTTTATCGACTATCTGATCAAAATATAGAGAAGTGAGAGTGTGTTCTAGTGAGATAAGTCCCCATCTTCCCCAAATTGGTCATTCATCTCTACTCAAGCCTAGAATTAATCAATTAGTCGTCATCTTCTTCACCACAAGAGATAAGTCTTCACCCCATTTCCCCAAATTCTCAGATTTTTGTTAGAATAGAACACACATAGGTTTGTTCTTGAAGGGGAAAGTTAAGACCTTGCATGCATTTGAATAATATTCTATAATCTAGCAAAGGAAAGTAGGCTAGGGCAACCTTTCACTAAAAAGGGGGATAGTTAATCTAAAGGACCACATAGTATTTGATAAAATGCCTAAATGAGTTCAAGGTTCCTAACTCTAAGTTTGAATGTGTCACTTTGTGAATTAGATTGAAGGCGTTAGAAGGTCCGGTGATTTGGGATAGAAATTAAAAGGAAATTCCAACTCGAGGTATGTATGGCTAACTCTAATCCCCATAGGATAAACCCATTGTGCCCACTTTCCGGGTATGATTCTCTTGTTGGATATCTAAGGAATTTTTGTGTTCTATGTTCCTAATTGAGAACTTATTGCTTCTATGTCATTCCATGCTAATACCATATCGTTATGCTAATTGAGTATATGAGTTGTGATCTTTATATTCCATCTTCTACTATGTGTGCGATCCTTGCATATGATGGGTGTGGTAAATATGAAAGACTGGAATGCATATGATATGTGTTGGGGATCAAAAAGGTTAAAAATGATGTAAGTGATCTAAAACACCCATAATTGTACCAGGAGAATGTCCTAGGGGTGAGAAGGCCTATCCGGTCTGGCTGGGATCGGACTCCATGTCGTACACATGGATAACTTGATATTGTGATACGATTATGTTATGATGATGATTATTGTCCTCACTGATTCAGTTGATATGTCCTAACCAATCGGGCATAGATCAGACTTTGCGTGCTGTGCACGAGCCATGGTGTTAGCCTAGCCGATTCGGTCAGAGATCGGACTCCGTGAGAACAAGCCACGGTGGTTATATGTAAAGTGATTGAAATTCGTACCTCACCTAGGATGGCTTAGCCGATCGGGCAGATATCGGACTCTGTGTGACAACGACATGGTAGATCAATAATAATAATAACAAGACGAAACTTAAAAGTACATTAATCAAAAGATGGCAAAAACGGGATGTGGGATGTGGTAATTCTTATTATGATTTTCCATGTTTCAGTGTACTGTTGTATGATGCCGCTAATCATGTTTAACTGATGTTGTTTATCCTATCTGGAGTAGGTTTCTTTATACATACTAGTATTATTCAATGGTACTACGTCCTTTTTGCCGGGGGAGCTACATCTTTTATATGGATGTAGGTGGTTCCATAGCAGGTAGCTCCGGTCGCCGATAGTGGTGCCTTCACTTCATCTCTTCAGCAGTCCTTGTGAGCCCCACTTCCTCTCGGGGCCGGGTGTAGTACATGTTGTCTTATTTTGTATATGTCATTTCTTTTGAGGTATAACCGTGGCCGTGTTGTCGGCAGGTCTATGTATTCTTCTCTGTACTCTAAGAAGCTCCGTGGACATTATGTGGGTTGTATATATGTATTTTGGGTAGTTGTCGTACACATTCGTAATCACGACCCCGTATCGTGAATGTTGTATTTTAGTATGTATATTTTGGGGAAGATTAAATGTTAAAAATGTTTTAAAGAGGAAAAATGGACTTTATGATGTGAACACACGCTTTGATTACCTTTTGTTGTTTCATATAAATAATGTACGCTATAATCACGGGGAAATGCGTTGGGTAGGAAAGGCAATCCAGGTCCGCTTCGTCGGGTTCATCTGGTTAGGCGTCGGTCTCGTGCCTCAGTTTTGGGGCGTGACACTCATTTACATTATCATGTGAGCATGATAGTAAAAGCACGAAGAATAATGTCGTGTTATTTTATTTATATCATCTTGCTTTTATATTATCATGAGTTCATAGCACGAAGGGTGTTTCCGTGCAGCGAGGACGAGGGACATGCATTATGTTGCGTTAGCGTTTCTTTGTGTATACGTTCATGCCTTTACCTTGAGTTGTTTTTATCGCACCTATGTTTCCTATGTGATTTTTCGTTGTTGTTTTGTCTTTGTTCTCTATCTCAGTTGTTGTTGTGTTGCCCGTGCCTTCTTCTTGTTTAACTTGAAAATACCATGCCTCCTTCTTGTTGTTATATATATAACCATGTCATATCTAGTTTGTTTCACTTTAATATAATATTTCTACCATGTTAGCCATTCATGCCTCTACTTTTTAGCTTATAAAGATCATGTGTTCCCCTCTTATTTGTTATATATACATCTATGCCTTCTACCATGCCAGTTAGGCGAAATTATGGTATTCTTTCCTAATCGATGGCATCATTCCTCTGTTTCCTACCTTTTCATTACTGTTATCGATATTTCTTTCACCTGGTTGGTACTGTTACACATAAATTTGGTGAGGATGAGATAAATGCATGAAGGGTGTTACCGTGTCGTTGGAATTGATGTCTTGAGTATATTTCTCACACCATGAAAGTTATAGATTTATTACTGTGATTTTCTAGTTATCGATCTAAGGAAAGGATTGGTCATGATATTGAGGAATATTAATCGTGGTTCTTATAGAAATCATATAATGACCCGACCGGTCGTTTCGTGAGATTAGCCTCGTTTCCCCCATTTCTGCTTTATCATATATTTCTAAGCCTGATTATGTTGTGTTGGGTAGGTCGGTTTGGGTTTAGAGTGGTCATGGTGAGAACTGACACACTTAGTCTCTTCAATTAGCTTAAAAGTTGAGGAAGTCAATCGGGAGTTGACTTATTGGTAAACGACCTCAGAATGCGTATTTTATGGCCCGAATATCTTCGTTAGGTGATTTGGCTCTTAGGAGTGTGTTCGGAATGAAGTTTTGATGTCCGGTGTAGGATTAGGCTTGAATTGGCGAAAGTTAGTTTTTGGCGATTTCCGATCGGCAGTGGAAGATAGGCTATAGGGGTCGGAATGGAATTTCGATAGTTGGAGCAGGTTCGTAATGTCATTTTGGATATGTGTGCAAATTTTCAGGTCAATCGGATGTGTTTTGGTTGGTTTCGGCATCATTGACGAAATTTAGAAGTTTAAAAGTTCATAAGCTTGAATTTGATGTAATTTTGGCGTTTTCGTGTTGTTTTTGGTGTTTTGAAGGCTCGACTAAATTTGAATGATGTTATGGGATGTGTTGGTATGTTTTGTTGGGGTCCCGAGGGGCTCGGGATTGATTTTGGATGGTTAGCGAAGGTTTGGACTTAGGAATTTGCAGTAAATAGCTGCTAGTGTTATTTTACTGGTGTGGCCACACCTGCGGATGGGGAGCCGCAGGTGCGAAAAGAGGACAGGCAGGAGGAATCCGCAGGTGCGAAGCATGAAAAGACTCGTAGGTGCGAAGTTTGGACTATTAGTGGGATTTCGCATGTGTGCACCTGGGACCGCAGGGGCGGGTCCGCAGGTGCGAGTAATTGTCCGCATGTGCAGATTAACTGGTCAGAAAATATAAATAGGTGCCTCCGTGGAATTTTAGGCATTTCTTCCATTGTTCCATGCGGGTTGAGATGGTTTGAGACCATATTGAAGGAGAAATTCGAAGGTCTTCAGTGGAGGTAAGTTTCCCGTATTAGGCTTGAAACTTGAGGAATATAAAGTAGAAAAGTTGGGAAAATGGGAGGAAGTTTGGATAATTCTATTGGTGATTTGAGTGGGAAATTGTGGTCCGATTTTGGTATTCTTGGTATGTGTAGAATTGTGGGAGGATGAGGATTCTAGTGACGTAAATTTTATAGAATTCCGAGATGTGGGCTCGGGGCTCAGATTTGGCCGAATTGCGAGAATTTGTTTATAATTTATATGTTCCGATTGGGTTTTGTTCCTTTAGCATATATTGATGATTTTAATCTTATTTTGGTTAGATTCGGAGCGTTTGGGAGCCATTTCGAGGGGCAAGCGCATCGCAGAGTAGCTTTTGGGCTGTTTTGAGGTAAGTAACGATTTTAACTCTAAAACTGAGGGCATGACACCGCGGTATTTGATATTGTCTTTGCTAAATGCGGGGACACAAATGCTAGGTGACGAGCGTGGGGGTGTGCACCGATAGGATTTGTGACCTGGTCCGTCCCGTAGCGACTATTAAGCCGCATTTTCGGTTTGAAACCTTATGATATCCTGTGTTTCAGAAATTTATATTTGTTTATGGGCTGTTAGCCATATTTGGGGCCTTGTGCCGACCTGTTTAGACCCTCAGAGGTACTTTTACACTATTCTACCACTATCTTGATTGAACAATTGTGAACTCAGTCATGTTTCCTACCTGTTGTTATTTTCACTATTATCACACTGCTTTGAAAAATCTGAAAAGTATTTTGGGCTGAGTCTTGTGAGTTGAGATGAATTGCCCAAGTGGCTTGTGAGGATGACTGAGTCAGGCTGAGAGCCGAGCATGTGAGGATAGTTATGGATCGGGCTGCACGCCGCAGCAATATATGTGTGTTAGGCCGAGCGCCGAGTATGTGAGGATTGTTATGGGACGGGCTGCACGCCGCAGGAATATTTATGTTATATATTACAAATGGATCGGGGTGTACGCCGCAGCAATATAGATTATATATATATGGATCGGGTTGCACGCTGCAGCAATATATGTTATGTATGGATCAGGCTGCATGCCGCAGAAATATACATATTGGATCAGGCTGCACGCCGCAGCAGATATAGAGCTTGGGCTGAAGGAGTCCCTCGAGGAGTCTGTACACCCTCAGTGTACGCAGTCGACTATTATATGGATCGGGCTGCACGCCGCAGTATATGTTATAAACATCGGGCTGCACGCCGCAACAGTATATATATATATATATATATATATATATATATATATATAT
>MDKI01079944.1:0-12321 GCA_005239505.1 Nicotiana paniculata | reverse complement strand
TAATGGGAAAAGTCAACTGAGAGTTGACTTATTGGTAAACGACCTCGGAATGCGGATTTTATGTCTCGAATAACTTTGTGAGGTGATTTGGGACTTAGGAGTGTGTTCGAAATATTTTTGTGATGTCCGGTGTAGAATTAGGCTTGAATTGACGAAAGTTAGTTTTTGGCGATTTCCGGTCGGCGGTGAAAAATAGGCTATTGGGGTCGGAATAGGGTTCCTACAGTTGGAACAGGTTCGTAATGCCATTTTGGACGTGTCTGCAAAATTTTAGGTTAATCGGAGTGGTTTTGGATGGTTTCGGCATCATTGGTGGATTTTAGAAATTTCAAAGTTCTTAAGCTTGAATCCATGCAATTATGATGATTTTGATGTTATGGGAAGTGTTTTTAAGGCTCTACCAAGCTCAAATAAGGTATTTGGGTCAGATGGTAAGTTTGGTTGAGGTCCCGGGGGCCTCGGGTATGTTTCGAATGCCCAACGGGTTAGTTTTGGACTTATGAGGGGATCAGATTTTGCTGCAGCTGGTTTCCTCTTATGCGTTCGCATGGAGGTGACCGCGAACGCATAGGCTTATTTTGGCTTCAGGGATTTTTCTCGTTGCGTTCGCGGTCAGCAGGACGCGTTCGCATAGGGTCGAGCTGGGGTCCCAGGGGTCAGGAGTCATTGCCTTTCGCGTTCGCAGGTCAGGGACCTCCTTCGCATAGTGTTAGGGGGTCTGTTCTTCGCGTTCGCAGGGTCCACACCGCGTTCGCGTAGGCCATTTCTTGGTCCCATCAAATTTTACTCTTCGCGTTCGCGGTGGACCTCCGCGAACGCATAGAACATTACCTGGGCAGTCTATTAAAAACCTAATTCCGAGGGTTTAAGTTATTTTTCACCATTTTCGAATTTTGGAGCTCGGGAGAGGCGATTTTAGAAGAATTTTTCACCTGGGTGTTTTGGGTAAGTAATTACTAACCATTATAGGTCAATTTCTATGATTCTAATCTTCAACTCCACTTTAAATTTCGAATTTCTTGAGAAGAGAATGGGATTTTGGGGCTTGAGAATTAGAGACCTTTAGGGGTCGATTTGAGGGGTCAAATGGACTCCGATTTTGGTGTTATTTATATGTACGGAATCGTGGGAGGATGAAGAACATTTTTTTTAAAAAAATTCTGAATGTTAGGACGTGGGCCCGGGGGTTGAGTTTTGACCAATTTCGGGTTTTTGGGTGAATTTTGATATTTTCAATTGGAAATCGTTCCTTAGGCTTATATTGATGATAAAAATCTGAACTTGGTAGATATGGAGCACTCGGAGACCAAATTTAGAGGTAAGGGCATTGCAGTAGTGTGTTAGCCGGTTTTGAGGTAAGTAACGCTTCCAGACTTGGAACTGAGGGATTGAAACCCCAAACTATTTGATATTTGATGTTAATTAAGGTGACGCACTTGCCAAGTGACGGGCATGCGGGCGTTTACTGAGTATTTGTATCCTGGCTTATCCTATGGCGTTGTCTACTGGTTATCCCAGATTGATATTGTACTGTGAAGGTAGTAATTACCTGGAACGAAATAGAAATCATGCTAAGTATAAATGTTAAGGATGCACGCCGATGTGTTTAGACCGGAATGGTCGATTACTGCTGTCTCTATCTCTGGTTATTGCTTTCATATACTCAGTCCTGTTATAGTATATGTTTCATGCCTCAGTCTCGTAAGTTGCTAGTATTTATATTATCATTGGTTTGGGATGCATTGCATATGTTAGAGCATTCTAAGTGAGACTGGAAGGTACTGACTGAGTGAGGCTTAGAGCCTGTTTTGAGACAGTTATGAGGTCAGACTGCACACCGCAGCGATCCTGAAATCATGCCTTCGTTGGCTTGATATAGCGCTTGGGCTGAAAGGAGCCCCTCCGGAATCTATACACCCCAAGTGAGCGCACAGATATTTCGGAGATAGATTTATCCGTGGTTGTTACGTTCCGGAGATGGATTTCTCCGTGGTTATTATGTTCCAGAGATGGATTTTACTGTGTCACTTGTGTTTATGTAATATTCGGGATGGACTTCCCTGGGCCTGAAGGTCGTATTCTAGTACTGAGTGGACCACCTTATGAGAGCTCGATTAATGAGTACACATCATTCATGATTCCATATGCGTTCATGCTAGTATGCAGGGTTACAGACATATCTTGATACATTGTATTTATTTCCTGATATATTACTGTCATGTCCAATTTATATATTGTTGTTTGAATTGTCGGAGGTTTAGTTCGTCACTACCTCTCAGCCCTTAGTTTGGTTTCGTTACTACTGAGTTGGTGTACTCACGTTACCCCCTGCACCTTGTGTGCAGATCCAGGTACAGAGGAGTTCAGCTCGAGTCAGGGAGCGCATCAGTTTCATCAGAGTTGACGAGGTAGCAGCTGGCGACCGTGATCTCGTCTTCTCTTTCCTTTCTACCTGTCGTATTTATTTTTAGACTATGTTAGTCATTTCGTTTGATTTTATTTAGTATTAGCAGCTCGTGTGACACTGGATCCGGGACTAGTAGGATTTGGTTTTTTAAATTTATTAAACTGGTTTTTTTTCAAAATACTGGATTTATTATTATTGTTATTAATTTTAGAATTTGTTAAAAAGGGGCTTTTTATGAGAATTGTATTTAGTTAGATAAAATGGATGGCTTGCCTGGTTCCACGACAGACGCCATCACGACTCCGAAAATGGGTCGTGACATACGGTTAATTTCATTGCTTATTAATGTTAAAAGATAGATTTCTTAATCTGTGTGAAAACAGCCAAAAAATCACTTATGGTGGACCGGAGGGAGTATAAAGTATAAATGAATTTTTATATTTCTATACACTATTTCAAACTTTATTATCCTCCTCAATTTAATTACATCCTACATACAAATTTACCAATTATATACACTTTATGAATTATATGAGTATCCCTTTATATTATGAATCAATTATTTCCCATCCTTATTCTCTATCCCTCCTGCTCTCTCTCTCTCTCTCTCTCTCTCTCTCTCTCTCTCTCTCAATCCCTATTTCCAGTAATGTAGATCAAAGTAAAAGAGAGTAGCAATTCCACAATTGACAGCCATTAAAAATCTTTGAAGCTTTGAATTCGAATTTGGGATTGCAAAAACTATTATTTGTTTGAATTAGGTGTTGTTGCAAACAATTGGGAATTCTCTCTACGTCTCTCTCTATCTCTCAATCTCTAATTCTAGTAATGTAGAGCAAAGGAAAGAGACCAGTAATTCCATCATTGACAGACATTAAAATGCTTTGAAGCTTTGAATTCGAATTTGAGTTTTAAAAAACCATTATTTGTATGGATTGGGAGTTGTTGCAAATAATTCAGAATATTGTTTGGAGTTTATATCCCAATTTTGAGGGTGTTTTGGTGAAGATTAGACTTGATTTTGGCTGAATTTCAGACTGAAACTCAAAGAAGAAGAAGAAGAAGAAAACATGACATACATTATACTTACGAATTATAGTAAAGTTGTAGTAAAATTGTAAAAAAATTGTATTCTGTTATTTTTATATATATATATATATATATATATATATTGTATAAAGTTGAACAATATTGTATAAAAATTATATTTAAGTTGTATATAACTAGGTAAAAATAATATATAAAAGTTGTAGATAAGTTGTAGTACATAATTAGTTGTATGAAATTTATTTTTACTATGTATAAATCAGATACAAAATATACAAAAGACATATTGTATAAAATTTGTATAAAAATTGTATTTAAGTAGTATGATATTGTAGTTGCATATAACTGGGTAGAAATAATGTATGAAAATTGTAGATAAGTTGTATAACATATAATTAGTTGTATAAAATTTATTTTTACTATGTATAAATCAGATACAAAATATACAAAAGACATATTGTATAAAATCTGAATAAAATTGTATTTAAGTTGTATGATATTGTAGTTGTATTTAATTAGGTGAAAATAATGTATGAAAGTTGTAGATAAATTGTAAATAAGTGATATAATATATAATTATTATGTATAAATCAAATACAAAATATACAAAAGAATTTTACTTGTCTCACAATTGCTTTATAAAATTGTACTAATAGGTATCTCTTGTTCTGTTTGTACGTGCTAGTCTAATTAAGTATATGCTTTTACTTCGGTAAGCACATTAAACTATTTTCTAATACAAGTTAAATTTGTTACAGTTAATGCATGTTGAGAGTCTAATCTCATTATTGTTATTCATTTAAAATTTACTTTTCAAATTAAATTTCCAATTATATTCAAGGTAATTTCATTATATTGATGTTAATCCTTGTTAAGGATCTCTTTATGTTTATTAAAATTTGAAAAACTTTGGTATAGCTTTATATCTCTTCTAATTATATTGACTCTCTGCGAGCACTCAATGAATTTCCATAAGTACATTAATACAATTTCTATTAAATGGTAAATTTATTTCTGTTTGTGCAATTAGAGAATTTGATTTAGTTGCTATAAAAGATTTGGAAGCCTTTGGTACGTAAATGATGTTCCACCAAATGATGTTCACAATTATTTGTTTGGAGGGTGACAGTATTTACCCGTCTTGGAGATTCTCCGGTGTTTGCCTATAGTGATATCGAGATCTGAGGAGTTCGGAACTAAAATAATGTCCTTTTGGACAAAAGAACCTTAATAGGTGGTAAAAAAAAAAAGTTATAAAAGTATATATAACGCACTAATTCTGTGGGCTATACTTTAACGGTAACTTTTGTCATTAAGGTATAGCGCACAAAATTAGTGCGTTATACCCTGACACAAAAAACCTGCTCAGGTATAGCGCAGTCCTTTTGTGCTCTATACATATAGCGTTTTTGTTTTGCGCGCTATACCTCTTTTTTTGGCCCCACCAATAATAACTGACATAAAAATAATTCAAATGCGTATAGCGCACAGAATTTGGGCGCTATACATAAAAATAAAAAAAAAATCCGGCTAGCCATTTTCTATATAAAGAGGTTAGGATTGTAGAAAAAATCATTCAAAAAATATTTTAAGTCTCGTTCAAACGTTGATGTTGTTAAATTCTCCAGCATTTTTTCATTATGTCTGAAGAGCGTAGAATAAGAGTTTCATTATATTGGGGGGTGAGGCTGTGATGGAGAATAACTCTGTAAGGTACAGTTTACCTGCACAGTGTCATGTTAAATTGCCACTTACAATGGAGTACGATAAATTGATATCGTTGTTATGCAAAAAAATGAGTGTGAAGAAACGTTCAGTGATACTTAAAGTAACCGGAAGATATTTGTATTCCGTAACTCCGCAAGGGGTTGCTTTTTTCTCGGAGTTTAAAATCGATGATGATGAAACTTTGAGGGATTTTGAGTACTCCGTATGAATGCCGGGAATTTCCTGTAAACACAATGTTGGAGATGTACGCCAAGGTCGAAGACGTTCCCAACAATGAGGTTGCGCGTAGTAGGGATAACCCCCAGTCATCGGGTGGTTATTCTGGAGAAGTTTTTTCCGGACAGGTTCCAGATGAAAGAGTTTTCCTTGATTTAAACTTATCACCGCCGACGAATGAGCAGCGAGAGTATAATTTTCTCCTGCTTTCCATAATTCACAAGACGAGTGGTAAACTTCAATTTTCCTTTGTGTTACGATGTACATTTTTGTTGTATTGAATTTGTATTAACGGTCATATATTTAACAGGGGGTATCGGTCGGATATGAATTTTACAAGTGGTCCATCCGGGAGTCATCACCTAAATGAAAATGTCCATAATGAAATTTCATCACATTACGACTGGTAAGTGAAGTGATATAGCTATATGGAAAGTATTTATTAATTTCAGTAGCTTATTATTTTGTTGGTTGTGCAGTGAAAACGAGCAAGTTGAACCACCCGTACTCACGCAATTGCCCGAAGACGACGTGTTAAATCGGGATCTAGCAGATGCACAGAGTGAGGAAGAGAACAGTGATTACGACAACATTGCCGATGAATCCAGAGACGAGACACCCTTTCCTCGTGAGGATGGTGATGAGGAGGATGAGGAGGAGGGACCTGATTTGAAGAGAGAGTATGCTCCACCCCCCCCCCCTCTAGACGAAGAGTGTACGAGTCCAAAGTGTCGTTTTCATCAACAGAGATTCCTTACATTAATAACTTGCCAAGCATGCCGGATGTGGAAGCTCTCGCAAGGGATTTTGATGAAATTTGGACAGCAATGTGGGGTGAGTCTAGACCAACGATGCTTGCAAAGGGCATGCTTTTTCCTGATAAAGCGCGCGTAAACAGGGCTTGTAAAATGCACAACGTAAAAGAGTGTCGTGAGATGCAGGTATGGGAGTCAAGTCCGTTAGTATACAAGGTTGTTTTCCGCAGGTGGTTTTGGCCATGTGATTGGATGTTGCGTGCGACCAAGAAGAAGACAAGTCTGTGGAAAGTGGGTAAATACATTCTCACCCATACATGCAAAATGGACACATTCAACGGGAATCACTTCAACTTGGATATTGACTTGATTTCTCTTGTACTTATTTCGCACCTCGAAGCTTCCATAAGGTATAAAATCAAAGAGTGCATTACATCAGTCCACCAGGAATATGGCCATACCATTACGAAAAGAAAGGCATTTCTCGGGCGCAAACGAGCGTTTGAAATTATCTACGGTAACTGGGATAAGTCATTTGCATCTCTGCCAAAGTACATGGTCGCACTGCAGCACTTTAACCCCAGGACGGTTGTTGAATGGAAGCTTGAGCAGAGTCCGGGAAAACCATAATATATATTCAATTACGTGTTCTGGGCATTTAAACCAGCAATTGATGGATTTTCGCATTACCGACCCATAATATCTATAGACGGCACTCATGTCTATGGAAAGTACGATATCAAGCTATTGATAGTCGTGGCAGTAGATACTAATGGACAGATATTTCCTATAGCTTTTGTTGTTTGTGCCAATGAAAGCACAGAGACGTGGACGTTGTTTTTGAATCACTTGAAAGAGCACGTTGTCAAACAGCATTCCGGTATTTGTCTAATATCTGATCGGCATGGTGGTATCTTAAGTTCTATGGAGAACTTTCCTGCATGGAAAAAATCATATGCATACCACCGTTACTGTGTGAGGCACTTTAAGGCCAATTTCCAGAAGGCATACCCCAACAAGGATCTACATGATTTGATGTGGATGGCAGCAACATACCACCAACAGCATAAATTCCAGAGGCACATGGAATCTATCAGGAAAGAAGATGAGGTAGCCTATTGATGGTTAATGCGATATCACCCTGAAAAGTGAACTTTGCATGCGGATGGTGGCAGACGATGGGGAATTTTGACTACAAACATGTCAGAGTCTTTCAACGGGTTATTGAAGTCGGCAAGAGGATTGCCTGCCACAACCATGGTGCAGATGTAGTTCAAGCAGATGGTGGAGAGGTTTGTTGAACGGTCTGCAGCTGCAACGGCATTAAAAGAAAGGGGTGTTGGATTTATGCCAGTGCCGATGAAGAGATTTGAGAAATACAAACGGCGTGCACATTGGCATTCATTTTTGCAGTATGATAACAAAATAAATGTTTTTGAAGTTCGTACCACTATACATCAAAATCGAGGGAATAATGTACATATTATAAATGAATCATCAAGGTTATGCTCTTGTGGGAAATGGTCCATCTACCACATGCCATCAAGTGTTTTCAACGTATTGGTTTTGGAGAGACCAACTATGTTGATCAATAATATAGTGTTTCCAAGTATCTAAACACATATAGTGGGCAGTTGCAGCCAGTAGGTGCTGAGCATTATTGACCGCCGGAACCATTTAAAATGGTGTGCAACAAATCCTATTTGCGTCGAATACAGGTGCAGAAGAGAACGCGTAAACGGAACCAAATGGATGTTAGTGATACCGTTTATGCGCGCAAATGTGGTATATTCTCGCAAACAGGACACGACCGTCGAAAATGTCCTTCAGGTGGTTTGGGTGGCAATACTAATCAAGCTCGTGGTGGGTGTTCTTCTAGTGTACCTAACTATCCATGAATTTATGTTGTAATAATTAGTTGTTTTGTGTATGTTGCAAGATTTATGAAATAAATTTATGTTTGTTAATTATGATTTGAACTTTTCCATTTTAATTTTTCAAATGATAATTTAATAAAATTATGTGTATAATTGGCGCGGTTAAATACTACGTTATGTGTGTTGTCTTGTCGAACTGAAAAGGCTGACCAACTGACATAAAGTTGTCTTGTACACATCATGATATTTAACACGCAAAACATAGCACGATTAAATAATAAAATTATGCGTATATTTAGCGCAGTTAAATACTACGTTATGTGTGTTTTCTTGTCGAACTGAAAAGGCTGACCAGCTGACATAAAGTTGTCTTGTACACATCATGATATTTAACACGCAAAACATAGCACGATTAAATAATAAAATTATGCGTATATTTAGCGCAGTTAAATACTACGTTATGTGTGTTTTCTTGTCGAACTGAAAAGGCTGACCAGCTGACATAAAGTTGTCTTGTACACATCATGATATTTAACACGCAAAACATAGCGAGATTAAATACTACGTTATGTATATATTTATATATTTAGCGCGGTTAAATACTACGTTATGTGTGTTGTTTTGTCGAACTGAAAAGGCTGACCAGCTGACATGAAGTTGTCTTGTACACATCATGATATTTAACACGCAAAACATAGCGAGATTAAATACTACGTTATGTGTGTTGTTTTGTCGAACTGAAAAGGCTGACCAGCTGACATGAAGTTGTCTTGTACACATCATGATATTTAACACGTAAAACATAGCGAGATTAAATACTAAGTTATGTGTATATTTATATATTTAGCGCGGTTAAATACTACTTATGTGTGTTGTCTCACCTATAAATAACGGGCTCATTCTAGTTATTTTGTATGCTCAAAATTACTACTAGCAAATTTTTTAATGCAAAAATGTCTCAACCTTTTTATACACCAATGTGCAAGTGTGGAAAAAGATGCATGATGCAAAATTGTTGGGATAATGGTGAAGTTGGACGCCGCTACTGGCACTGTGTGAACCAGTTTTATAAGGTTCCCGGCAAACCTATTTGCGATTTTGAGCTATGGGTTGATGAACCATGTTATCATGAATGCTATAAAGAATCTTTGCAGCATCTTCATAATTTGTGTTTAAAACAATGGGAACGTGAAAGAGAAAATAAAAGAGAGGTTGTGGAGTTGAAGGTGAAACTGAAAGAGGTAGAAGAAAAAAAACTGGAAGAACAATTTAAGTGGTTGGATCAGAGAATATTAGGCGGCAGGGATTAAACTTGCATTGTATGTGTTTAGTGTATTACCTTATCTTTATTTATGCCTTACTCATGTATTTTTATTATGTTGGCCTGCTATGTTTGTGTTTGTGTTGTAGTAATGAATTTTAATTAATGTTTTCCTTGTTTGTTGTACTGAACTTTATTTTAATTGTACTGGAAGTTAAGTTTTAATGCTTGTGTTTGTGGTTGTAGTATGAAACTATCTAATGAAAGGGGAAATTAAAAAATTATTGTTAATATATACAAAAATATTATTTACATCAAATACAAAAAAAAGGGAAGGACACATCAATGTGGCCCGCATCCGGTGTGCCTCAACGCAGCCGCTGGACTGAGGCGCATCCCATCCCACCCGAGTACACTATCGGGATCATCATCATCAAATCGCCTCCTTATAGCCGGATGCGGCGCAGGATGACAGGTATCAGTGGTGCTGTCAGGATCGATATAAGGGGTCGTCGTTCCAATAGAAGCCTAAATAAGAATAGAAAGCTCAGTATAGAAAAGTATATAATAATTCAAAATAATTTAAATTGTCTTACCATGATCTCGTCGGGCTCCTGAATGTAATCATATGTTGCAGCCACGTCAGCATAGCGTGAAGCCTTAAAAAGGAAATTAATAAAGTTATATAAAATAAATAAGTTACAGTTAAAACAAATTCAAATTCAATACTAATAAGCTCATACATGCGAATGTGATGATGAGCCATAACTCAATCGACGCCCACTATGCAAATCTCGGGTCGGCCAATCCTCATCAGTGATAGACGGGCCTGGGAAGTATCTAGCCCAATCCACTCCAGGAATATTCGTGCTCGTGATCAATACTTGACCTGACGGGGTCACCTGCGAAGTCACTGGAGTGAGACGCATCCCAAGGTTGTAAGACGGCATGTCTGTCTCATGTAGGTCACCTGCCATATCAGCAGCAACATCATCAACAGGAGCCTCAACGCCCCCTTGCTGGGGACCACCTCCTCTCTGGCCACCATCACGTCGTCTGGCACCCTCGCCTCGTTGGGCACCACCACCTCGTCGGCCACGACCACCTCGTGCGACACCACGACCTCGCTCATACTGCCCTGGGTCCATATAATCAGGCTCGTGTGCCAAACGTTGATCCTTTCGGGCTCGTTGTAGTGTCCGGGAAGCCACCTCTACAAATCGATGGTTATAATCCTGCATGGCCGCAGGATTGCCGACATGATCATGCATCTGCATTCCCATATTATAGACGGTATGTAGTCCAATAGCCTGCACAACGTAAAAAATATAAACTACATATATGACACTAAATTACAATTATATAATTAATAATAACAGAAAACAAACCAGTGCCTCGTGTCGCCCGGCGTATGGAAAGTATCGACCGTCCTCCGGATGAATGGGGTTCCCGATAAAAGTCGGAGAACGTGGCGGTACCATGACATATATCCTTGAATAGTCACCGCCTGAATCCCAGTAGGTAGGGGCAGAATCAACTGATCTCGCTGGTCCCAAATATGCATCTGCGCCGCAAGCCAGGTCATAAATGTGTTGTCCGCCCTAGAACAATCATCCCTCTGATAATGTCTAGCCTCCCATATAGGCGGCCTCGGTATATACTGCGGACGACCAAACTGAGGAAGTACCCGCTCGGAGGCATGATGCTCCACAATATCGAGGCATATGAGCGGGGCAGAAGTGCTCCAAATCAGTCGGTCGAACGAGCAATAATCTGGCAGGGTACCGATCAAATCGTCGTTGTATGGCGTCCAGATGAACTATCAAATAAGAACAAAAAACGTGACTATGTCCAACACTAAGTTAATCTATACCAGGTAAGTTTAGGTACATATTTACATGTGCGCCCTCCAGCAGATCCAACACATCCCTGCAGAGGGGGAGATTATGATGAGCATCATACTCTCGTACAAGTCTATGGCGGAGAACCCACCTCCTGGCTAGAGGGAGAAACGAAGGTGGTACATTAGGAGGCAACTGTGGTAGAGGTGGATGAAACTGCATAAACCGCTCCCAGGCCCAAACCTAACATACAAAGTTGACGTAAGGTATAAGATTAATTCTAACTAGGTAGAATTGGAACTAATGAACATATTATTCGAATATGTCGTCACCTGTAGAAGCGGCAGAAAGCCACAAACGTCTCTCTGTGTGCCCATGCAAGCCCGGCACATCTGCCTGTACAAGTAGGCCAGAACAACACCACCCCAGCTGTATAAGCGTAAGTCATCTAGTGCGACAATATGATAAAGAAACCACAGGCTGACTAGGTTCCCCGAAGTGTTCGGGAACAAGACCCCCCCAAATAGAAGAAGCAAAAAACAACCTTGTATATCGGGTAATATCTATCTCCTCTGTCTCATCGGTGATAGTGGGGTGGATTACCTCGAGGTACTGTCTAATAGAGGTCAAACTCATCCGACTGGCCCCTGATGATGCAGTATCGTCCAGTGGCCTAAAACTCGTGTGCCTCTACAACATATCCAAATAATTCGCCTGCGACACATATCCCATAAGAATAGGCAGTGAATCGGGCAAGCCATCAGCGTGCAGGACATATAAAACCTCCACGTGTTGCAGCGTGATGGTGGCCTCGCCAATGGGCAGGTGGAAAGTGTGTGTCTCTGGTCGCCACCGCTCAATCAACGCCGTGATCAAAGCCCAGTCGAGCTGCATCTAGCCGATCTGAATAATCCTATAAAATCATGTGTCCTCCAATCACTGGACTACACGGGGATGGAGATCGATATACCTCAAAAAATCCCACATGTCGTCCACTCTCCTAGCGGAGAGTCTGCGTCAGTACCTGTCTGTCCCATATATGGGTGGATCTATGATCGCCCTGTAGGACTAATAGCTCTAAAGAGTAAGGGCCGGGATGTATTGGTGGCACGTCCATGTCGTCAAATGTAAATCAAAACAACATTAGTTGTATGTTTAATCTGTAAATTAAATAATAATTTTTTGAGTT
>ML363198.1:0-16205 GCA_005239505.1 Nicotiana paniculata | reverse complement strand
TTAATTGCCATAAAATACCAAAAAAATGTAAATTGATCATTTCGAAGCGTTGGTGATGGTTCCCTGGGTCGTATTTGATGTCCCAGACAAATATCATGATATCCGATATCGGCTCCGTACCAAGGCGTCCGAACTGGACCATGGCAGGCGATAATACAGGCACGACTGGCGGAATTCCTGTTTAATTGCCATAAAATGCCAAAAAACGTAACTTGATCATTTTGAAGCGTTAGTTATGGGTCCTTGGGTCATATTTCATATCTCGGACAAATATCATGTGAGCCGGTACCGGCTCCATACCAAGGCGTCCAGCCTGGACCATGGCAGGTGATAATACATGCACGACCGGCGGAATTCCAGTTTAATTGCCATAAAATGCCAAAACATGTAACTTGATCATTTCGAAGCGTTGGTTATGGTTCCTTGGGTCATATTTGATATCCCGGAAAAATATGATGCGATCCGATACCGGCTCCGTACCAAGGAGTCCGGCGTGGACCATGGCAGGCGAAAATACATGCACGAACGACGGAATTCCAATTTAATTGCCATAAAATGCCAAAAAATGTAACATGATCATTTCGAAGCATTGGTTATGGTTCCTTGGCTCATATTTCATATCTCGGACAAATATCATGTGACCCGGTACCGGCTCCGTACCAAGGCATCCGACCTGGACCATGGCAGGCGATAACACAAGCACGATTGGCGGAATTCTAGTTTAATTGCCATAAAATGCTAAAAAATGTAACTTGATCATTTCAAAGCGTTGGTTATGGTTCCTTGGGTCATATTTAATATCCCGGAAAAATATCATGTGACCCGGTACCGGCTCCGTACCAAGGCGTCCGACCTGGACCATGGCGAGCGATAATACAGGCACGACTGTCGGAATTCTAGTTTAATTGTCATAAAATGCCAATAAATGTAACTTGCTCATTTCAAAGCGTTGTTTATGGTTCCTTGGGTCATATTTGACATCCCGGACAAATATCATGCGATCCGATACCGGCTCTGTACCAAGGCGTCCGGCGTGGACCATGGCAGGCGATAATACATGCACGATTGATGGAATTCCAGTTTAATTGCCATAAAATGCCAAAAAATGTAACATGATCATTTCGAAGCGTTGGTTATGGTTCCTTGTGTCGTATTTGATGTATCGGACAAATATCATGAGATTCGGTACCGGCTCTGTACCAAGGAGTCCGACCGGGGCGATGGCAGGCGATAATACAGGCATGACTAGCGCAATTCCAGTTTGATTGCCATAAAATGCAAAAAAAATGTAACTTCATCATTTTGAAGTTTTGGTTATGGTTCCTTGGGTCATATTTAATGTCCTAGACAAATATCATGCGACCCGGTATCGGCTCCGTACCAAGGCGTCCGGCCTGGACCATGGCAGGCGATAATACATGCACGAGTGACGAAATTTAAGTTTAATTGCCATATAATGCCAAAAAATTTAACTTGATCATTTCGAAGAGTTGGTTATGATTCCTTTGGTTGTATTTGATGTCCCGGAAAAATATCATGCGATCTGGTACCGGCTCCATACCAAGGCGTCCGGCCTGGACCATGGATGGTGATAATACAGGCACGACTGGCGGAATTCCAGTTTAATTGCCATAGAATGCCAACAAATGTAACTTGATCATTTTGAAGCGTTGGTTACGGTTCCTTGGGTCATATTTGATATCCCGGACAAATATCATGTGATCCGGTACTGGCACCATACCAAGGCGTTCGGCCTGGACCATGGAAGGCGATATAACAAGCACGACTTGGCGGAATTCCAGTTTAATTGCCATAAAATGCCAAAAAATGTAACTTGATCATTTCGAAGAGTTGGTTATGGTTCCTCTGGTTGTATTTGATGTCCCGGAAAAATATCATGCGATCCGGTGCCGACTCCATACCAAGGCATCCAGCCTGGACCATGGCAGGTGATAATACAGGCACGACTGGCGAAATCCTAGTTTAATTGCCATAAAATGCCAAAAAATGTAACTTAATCATTTCGAAGCGTTGGTTATGGTTTCTTGGGCCATATTTGATATCCCGGACAAATATCATGCGACCCGGTACCGGCTCCGTACCAAGGCGCCCGTCCTGGACCATGGCAGGCGATAATAGAGGCACGACTGGCGAAATCCTAGTTTAATTGCCATAAAATGCCAAAAAATGTAACTTGATCATTTCGAAGCGTTTGTTATGGTTTCTTCGGTCATATTGATATCCCGGACAAATATCATGAGATCCGGTATTGGCTCCGTACCAAGGCATCTGGCCTGGACCATGGCAGGCGATAATACAGGCACGACTACCGGAATTCCAGTTTAATTGCCATAAAATGCCAAAAAATGTAATTTCATCATCGCGAAGCGTTGGTTACGGTTCCTTGGGTCGTATTTAATGTATTGGAGAAATATCATGTGATCCGGTAACAGCTCCGTACCGAGGCGTCCGGCCTGAACCATGGCAGGCGATAATTAGGAACGAGAGGAACTCTAGTTTAATTGCCATAAAATACAAATAAAATTTAACTTGATCATTTCGAAGCATTGGTGATGGTTCCTTGGGTCGTATTTGATGTCCCAGACAAATATCATGATATCCGGTACCGGCTCCGTACAAGGGCGTCCGGCCTGCACCATGGCAGGTGATAATACAGGCACGACTGGCGAAATTCCTGTTTAATTGCCATAAAATGCCAAAAAATGTAACGTGATCATTTCGAAGCGTTGGTTTTGGTTCCTTGGGTCATATTTCATATCTCGGACAAATATCATGTGAACCGGTTCCGTCTCCGTACCAAGGCGTCCGGCCTGAACCAGGGCAGGCGATAATACAGGCACGACTGTCGGAATTCTAGTTTAATTGTAATAAAAAACCAATAAATGTAACTTGCTCATTTCAAAGAATTAGTTATGGTTCCTTGGGTCATATTTGATATCACGGACAAATATCATACGATCCGATACCGGCTCCGTACCAAAGCATCCGGCGTGGACCATGGCAGGCGATAATACATGCACGACTAGCGGAATTCCAGTTTAATTTCCATAAAATGCCAAAAAATGTAACTTTATCATTTCGAAGCGTTGGTTATGGTTCCTTGTGTTGTTTTTGATGTCCCGGACAAATAGCATGAGATTCGGTACTGGCTCCGTACCAAGGAGTCCGACCGGGACGATGGCAGGCGATAATACAAGCATGACTAGCGCAATTCCAGTTTAATTGCTATAAAATGCAAAAAATGTAACTTCATCATTTCGAAGTTTTGGTTATGGTTCCTTGGTCATATTTAATGTCCTAGACAAATATCATGCGACCCGGTATCGGCTCCGTACCAAGGCGTCCGGCCTGGACCATGGCAGGCGATAATGCATGCACGAGTGACGGAATTTAAGTTTAATTGCCATATAATGCAAAATAATTTAACTTGATCATTTCGAAGAGTTGGTTATGGTTCCTTTGGTTGTATTTGATGTCCTGGAAAAATTATCATGCGATCCCTGTTCCGGCTCCATACCAAGGCGTCCGGCCTGGACCATGGCAGGCGATAATAAAGGCACGACTTGGCGAAATTCCAGTTTAATTGCCATAAAATGCCAAAAAATGTAGCTTGATCATTTCGAAGTTTTGTTTATGGTTCTTTGGGTCTTATTTGATGTCCCGTACAAATATCATGCGATTCGGTACCTCCTACGTACCACGGCGTCCGGCCTGGACCATGGCAGGCGATAATACAAGCACGACTTGGCGAAATTCTAATTTAATTGCCATAAAATGCCAAAAAATGTAACTTGATCATTTCGAAGAGTTTTTTATGGTTCCTAGGGTTGTATTTGATGTCCCACAAAAATATCTTGCGATCCGCTACCGGCTCCGTACCAAGGCATCCGGCCTGGACTATGGCAGGCAATGCTAGAGGCACGGTTGGCGGAATTCCAGTTTAATTGCCATAAAATTCCAAAAAATGTAACTTGATCATTTCGAAGCGTTGGTTATGAATCCTTGGGTTGTATTTGATGTCTCGGATGAAAATCATGAGATTCAGTACCGACTACATACCAAGGCATCTGGCCTGGACTATGGAAGGCGATAATGCAGGCACGACTTGGCGGAATTCTAGTTTAATTGCCATAAAATGCCAAAAAATGTAACTTGATCCTTTCAAAGAGTTGGTTATGCTTTCTTGGGTTGTATTTGATGTCCCGGACAAATATCGTATGATCCGGTACCGCATCCATACTAAGACGTCCGGCCTGGACCATGGATGGCGATAATGCAGGCACGACTGGCTGAATTCGAGTTTAATTGCCATAAAATGCCAAAAAATGTAACTTCATCTTTTCGAAGTTTTGGTTATGGTTTCTAGGGTCATATTTGATGTACCGGACAAATATCATGTGATTCGGTACCGGCTACGTACCACGACGTCTGTCCAGCACCATGGCAGGCAAGGCACGACTTGCCGGAATTCCAGTTTAATTGCCATAAAATGCCAAAAAATGTAACTTGATCATTTCAAAGTTTTGGTTATGGTTCCTGGTGTCATATTTGATATCCCGGAAAAATATCATGCGATTCGGCACCGGCTACGTACCACGGCGTCCGGGCTGGACCATGGCAGGCAATAATACAAGCACGCCTTGGCGGAATTCCAGTTTAATTGCCATAAAATGCCGAAACATGTAATTTGATCATTTCGAAGAGTTGGTTATGGTTCCTTGGGTTATATTTGATGTCCCGAAAAAACATCATGCGATATGGTACCGGCTCCATACCAAGGCGTCCGGCCTGGACCATGGATGGTGATAATACAGGCAGGATTGGCGAAATTCCAGTTTAATAACCATAAAATGCAATAAAATGTAACTTGATCATTTCGAAGCATTGGTTATGGTTC
The DNA here is from genome assembly GCA_005239505.1 of Nicotiana paniculata. Lineage (NCBI taxonomy): Eukaryota > Viridiplantae > Streptophyta > Magnoliopsida > Solanales > Solanaceae > Nicotiana > Nicotiana paniculata. Next base: position 11,287 of record ML363198.1, on the reverse strand, counting down.
CTTGGGTCATATTTAATGTCCCGGACAAATATCATGCGACGCGGTACCGGCTCCGTACCAAGGCGTCCCGCATGGACCATGGCAGGCGATAATACAGGCACGACTGGCGGAATTCCAGTTTAATTGCCATAAAATACCAAAAAATGTAATTTGATCATTTTGAAGCGTTGGTTATGGTTCATTGGGTCATATTTGCTATTCCTGAAGAATATCATGCGATCCGGTACCGGCTCCGTTCCAAGGCTTCCGGCCTGGACCATGGCAAGCGATAATACATGCACGACTAATGGAATTCCAGTTTTATTGCCATAAAATGCCAAAAAATATAAATTGATCATTTCGAAGAGTTGGTTATGGTTCCTTGGGTAATATTTGATATCCCGGACAAATATCATGTGATCGAGTACCGGCTCCAAACGAAGGTGTCCGGCCTGGACCATGGCAGGCGCTAATACAGGCACGACGGCAGAATTCCAGTTTAATTGCCAAAAAATGTAACTTGATAATTTCGAAGCGTTGGTTATGGTTCCTTGCATCATATTTAATGTCCAGGACAAATATCATGTGACCTGGTACCGGCTTCGTACCAAGGGTCCGGCCTGGACCATGGCAAGCGATAATACAGGCACGACTGGCGGAATTCAAGTTTAATTGCCATAAAATGCCAAAAATGTAACTTGATCATTTCGAAGCATTGGTTATGGTTTATTGGGTCATATTTGATATCCCGGACAAATATCATGAGATCCGGTACCGGCTCCGTACCAAGGCATCTGGCCTGGACCATGGCAGGCGATAATACATGTACGACTGATGGAATTCCAGTTTAATTGCCATAAAATGCCAAAAAATATAACTTGATTATTTCGAAGCGTTGGTTATTGTTCCTTGGGTTGTATTTGATGTCCCGAACAAATATCAGAAAATCCGGTACCTTCTCCGTACCAAGGCGTCCGGCCTGGACCATGGCAGGCGATAATACATTCACGACTGACGGAATTCCAGTTTAATTGCCATAAAATGCCAAAGAAGTAACTTGATCATTTCGAAGCGTTGGTTATGGTTCCTTGGGTATTATTTGATGTCCTGAAAAAATATCATGTGATCCGGTAACGGCTGCGTACCAAGTAGTCCGACCTGGACCACGGTAAGCGATAATACAGGCATGACTGGCGCAATTCCAGTTTAATTGCCATAAAATGCCAAAAAAAGTAACTTGATACATTGGAAGTGTTGGTTATGGTTCCTTGGGTCATATTTGATGTACCGGACAAATATCATGCGATTCGGTACCGGCTACGTACCACGACGTCCGGCCTGGACCATGGCAGGCGATAATAGAGGCACAACTTGGCGGAATTCCAATTTAATTGCCATAAAATGCCAAAAATGTAACTTGATAATTTGGAAGAGTTGGTTATGGTTCCTTGGGTTTTATTTGATGTCCTGGAAAAATATCCTGCGGTCCGGTACCGGCTCCATACCAAGACGTCCGCCCTGGACCACGGATGGCGATAATACAGACACGACTGGCGGAATTCCAGTTTAATTTCCATAAAATGCGAAAAAATCTAACTTGATCATTTCGAAGTGTTGGTTATGGTTCCTTGGATCATGTTTAATGTCCCGGACAAATATCATGGGACCCGATACGGCTCCGTACCAAGGCGTCTAGCCTGGACCATGGCAGGCGATAATACAGGCACGACTGGCGGAATTTCTAGTTAATTGCCATAAAATTCCATAAACTTTAACTTGATCATCTACAAGCGTTGGTTATGGTTCCTTGGGTCATGTTTGATATCCCGGAGAAATATCATGTGATCCGGTACTGGCTCTGTACCAAGGAGTCCGTTTGCCATAAAATGCCAAAAAAATAACTTGATTATTTCGAAGCGTTGGTTATTGTTCCTTGGGTCGTATTTGATGTCCCGAAAAAATATCAGAAAATCCGGTACCTTCTCTGTACCAAGGCGTCCGGCCTGGACCATGGCCGGCAATAATACATGCACGACTGGCGGAATTCCAATTTAATTGCCAAAAATGCCAAAATATGCAATTTGATCATTTCGAAGCATTGGTTATGGTTCCTTGGGTCGTATTTAATGTCCTGGAGAAATATCATCTGATCCGATACCGGATCCGTACCAAGGCGTCCGGCCTGAACCATGGCAGGCGGTAATACAGGCACGACTGGCGGAATTTCAGTTTAATTGCCATAAAATGCCAAAAAATGTAACTTGATCATTTCGAAGTGTTGGTTATGGTTCCTTGGNCGGAATTCCAGTTTAATTGCTATAAAATGCCAAAAAATGTAACTTGATCATTTCGAAGTGTTGGTTATGGTTCCTTGGGTCGTATTTGATGTGCCGAAAATATATCATGTGATCCGGTAACGGCTCTATACCAAGGCGTCCGGCCTGGACCATGGCAGGCGATAATACAGGCACGACTAGCGGAATTCCAGTGTAATTTCCATAAAATGCCAAAAAAAGTAACATGATCATTTTGAAGCGTTTGTTATGGTTCCTTGGGTCGTATTTGATGTCCCGGAAAATTATCATGTGCTAGTAACAACTCCGTACCAAGGCGTCCGGCCTGGACCATGGCAGGCCAATAGTACAGGCACGACTGGCGGAATTCCAGTTTAATTGCCATAAAACGCCAAAAAATGTAACTTGATCATTTCGAAGCGTTGCTTATGGTTCCTTGTGTCATATTTGATGTCCCGGACAAATATCATAAGATTTGGTACCAGCTCCGTACCAAGTAGTCCGACCTGGACCACGGCACGCGATAATACAGGCATGACTAGCGCAATTCCAGTTTAATTGCCATAAAATCCCAAAAAAATGCATCTTGATCCTTTCGAAGTGTTGGTTATGGTTCCTTGGGTCATATTTGATTTACCGGACAAATATCATGTGATTCGGTACCGGCTACATAGCACGGCGTCCGTCCTGGACCATGGCAGACGCTAATACAAGCACGACTTGGCGGAATTCCAGTTTAATTGCCATAAAATGCCAAAAAATATAACTTGATCATTTCGAAGCGTTGGTTATGGATCCTTGGGTCGTATTTGATGTCCCGGAAAAGTATCATGAGATCCGGTGCTGGCTCCGTACCAAGGCGTCCAGCCTGGACCATGCCAGGCGATAATACATTCACGACTTACGGAATTCCAGTTTCATTGCCATAAAATGCCTAAAAAATGTAACTTGATCATTTTGAAGCATTGGTTATGGTTCCTTGGGGTCGTATTTTATTTCCCGCACAAATATCATGATATCCGGTACCGGCTCCTTACCAAGGCGTCCGGCCTGGACCATGGCAGGCGATAATATACGCACGACTGGCGGAATTCCAGTTTAATTGCCATAAAATGCCAAAAAATGTAAGTTGATCATTTCGAAGTGTTGGTTATGATTCCTTGGGTCGTATTTGTTGTCCCGGAGAAATATCATGTGTTCCGGTACCGTCTCCGTACCAAGGCGTCCGACCTGAACTATGGTAGGCAATAATATAGGAACGACTGGCGGAATTCCAGTTTAATTGCCATAAAATTCCAAAAAATGTAACTTGATCATTTCGAATCGTTGGTTATGAATCCGTGGGTTGTGTTTGCTGTCCCGGAAAAATATCATGTGATTCGGTACCGGCTACGTGCCAAGGCATCCGGCCTAGACCACGGATGGCGATAATGCAGGCACGACTTGGCGGAATTCTACTTTAATTGCCATAAAATGCCAAAAAATATATTTTGATCCTTTCAATGAGTTGGTTATGGTTTCTTAGGTTGTATTTGATGTCCCAGACAAATATCATGCGATCCAGTACCGGATACATACCAAGGCGTCCGGCCTGGACCATGGATGGCGATAATACAGGCACGACTGGCTGACTTCAAGTTTAATTGTCATAAAATTCCAAAAAATGTAACTTGGTCATTTCGAAGCATTGGTTATGGTTCCTTGGATCATATTCTATGTCCCGGAAAAATATCATGGGATCCGGTAACGGCTCCGTACCAAGGCGTCTGACCTAGACCATGGCAGGCGATAATACAGGCACAACTTGCGGAATTCCAGTTTAATGCCATAAAATGCCAAAAATGTAAATTGATCATTTCGAAGCGTTGGTTATGGTTCTTTGTGTTGTATTTGATGTCTCATAAAAATATCATGAGATTTAATACCAGCTCCATACCAAGGTGTTCGACTTGGACCATGGCAGGCGATAATAAAGGCATGACTAGCGGAATTCAAGTTTAATTCCATAAATTGCCAAAAAATATAACTTGATCATTTCGAAGCGTTGGATATGGTTCCTTGAGTCATATTTTATGTCCCGGACAAATATCATGTGATTCAGTACAGGCTACGTACCACGGCGTCTGACCTGGTCCGTGGCAGGCGATAGTACATGCACCGACTGATGGAATTCCAGTTTAATTGCCATAAAATGCCAAAAAATATAACTTGACCATTTCGAAGAGTTGGTTATGGTTCCTTGGGTTGTATTTTATCTCATGAACAAATATCAAGCGATCCGGTACCGGCTCCATACCAAGGCGTCCGGCCTGGACCATGGCAGGCGATAATACAGGCACGACTGGCAGAATTCCAGTTTAATTGCCATAAAATACCAAAAAATGTAATTTGATCATTTTGAAGCATTGGTTATGGTTCATTGGGTCATACTTTCTATTCCTGAAGAATATCATGCGATCCGGTACCGGCTCCGTACCAAGGCTTCCGGCCTGGACCATGGCAAGCGATAATACATGCACGACTGATGGAATTCCAGTTTAATTGCCATAAAATGCCAAAAAATATAAATTGATCATTTCGAAGAGTTGGTTATGGTTCCTTGGGTCGTATTTGATGTCCCGGACAAATATCATGTGATCCAGTACCGGCTCCGAATGAAGGCGTCTGGCCTGGACCATGGCAGGCGTTAATACAGGCACGATGGCGGAATTCAAGTATAATTGCCAAAAAATGTAACTTGATCATTTCGAAGCGTTGGTTATGGTTCCTTGCGTCATATTTAATGTCCAGGACAAATATCATGTGACCCGGTACCGGCTTCGTACCAAGGCGTCCGGCCTGGACCATGGCAAGCGATAATACAGGCACGACTGGCGGAATTCCAGTTTAATTGCCATAAAATGCCGAAAATGTAACTTGATGATTTCGAAGCGTTGGTTATGGTTCCTTGGGTCATATTTCATATCCCGGTCAAATATCATGCGACTCGGTACCGGCTCCTTACCAAGGCGTCTGGCCTAGACCATGGCAGGTGATAATAAAGGCACGACTGTCGGAATTCCAGTTTAATTTCCATAAAATGCAAAAAAATGTAACTTGATCATTTCATAGCGTTGGTTATTGTTCCTTGGGTCATATTTGATATCCCAGACAAATACCATGTGATCTGGTACCGACTCCGTACCAAGGCGTCCGGCCTGGACCATGGTAGGCAATAATACATGCACGACTGACGGAATTCCAGTTTAATTGCCATAAAATGCCGAAAAAAGTAACTTGATCATTTCGAAGCGTTAGATATGGTTCCTTGGGTCGTATTTGATGTCCTGAAAAAATACCATGTGATCCGGTAACGGCTCCGTACAAAGTAGTTCGACCTGGACCACGGTAAGCGATAATACAGGCATGACTGGCGCCATTCCAGTTTAATTGCCATAAAATGCCAAAAAAAGTAACTTGATCCATTCGAAGTGTTTGTTATGGTTTCTTGGGTCATATTTGATGTACCGGACAAATATCATGTGATTCGGTACCGGCTACGTACCACGACGTCCGGCCTGGACCATGGCAGGCGCTAATAGAGGCACGACTTGGCGGAATTCCATTTTAATTGCCATAAAATGCCAAAAATGTAACTTGATCATTTGGAAGAGTTGGTTATGGTTCCTTGGATTGTATTTGATGTCCTGGAAAAATATCATGCGATCCGGTACCGGCTCCATACCAAGGCGTCCGCCCTGGACCATGGATGGTGATAATACAGACACGACTGGCGGAATTCCAGTTTAATTGCCATAAAATACCAAAAAATGTAATTTGATCATTTTGAAGCGTTGGTTATGGTTCATTGGGTCATATTTTCTATTCCTGAAGAATATCATGCGATCCGGTACCGGCTCCGTACCAAGGCTTCCGTCCTGGACCATGGCAAGCGATAATAAATGCACGACTGATGGAATTCCAGTTTAGTTGCCATAAAATGCCAAAAAATATAAATTGATCATTTCGAAGAGTTGGTTATGGTTCCTTGGGTCATATTTTATGTCCCGGACAAATATCATGTGATTCAGTACAGGCTACGTACCACGGCGTCTGACCTGGTCCATGGCAGGCGATAGTACATGCACCGACTGATGGAATTCCAAATTAATTGCCAAAAAATACAACTTGACCATTTTGAAGAGTTGGTTATGGTTCCTTGGGTTGTATTTGATCTTCCAAACGAATATCATGCAATCCGGTACCGGCTCCATACCAAGGCGTCCGGCTTGGACCATGGCAGGCGATAATACAGGCACGACTGGCGGAATTCCAGTTTAATTGCCATAAAATATCAAAAAATGTAATTTGATCATTTTGAAGCGTTGGTTATGGTTCATTGGGTCTTATTTTCTATTCCTGAAGAATATCATACGATCCGATACCAACTCCGTACCAAGCGTCCACCCAGAACCATGGCAGGCGATAACACACGCACGACTGGCGGAATTCCAGTTTAGTTACCATAAAATACCAAAAAATGTAACTTGATCATTTCGAAGCATTGGTTATGGTTCCTTGGGTCGTATTTGATGTCCCAGACAAATATCATGAGATCTGGTACCGGCTCTGTACCAAGGCGCCCCGCCTGGCCATGGCAGGCGATAATACAGGCACGACTGGCGGAATTCCAGTTTAGTTACCATAAAATACCAAAAAATGTAACTTGATCATTTCGAAGCATTGGTTATGGTTCCTTGGGTCGTATTTGATGTCCCAAAAAAGTATCATGAGATCCGGTGCCGGCTCCGTACCAAGGCGTCCCGCCTTGACCATGGCAGGCGATAATACATTCACAACTTACGGAATTCCAGTTTAATTGCCATAAAATGCCAAAAAATGTAACTTGATCATTTCGAAGCATTGGTTATGGTTCCTTGGGTCGTATTTGATGTCCAGTACAAATATCATTCTATCCGGTACCGGCTTCGTACCAAGGCGTCCGGCCTGGACTATGGCAGGCGATAATACAGGCACGGCTGGTGGTGTTACAGTTTAATTGCCATAAAATTCCAAAAAATGTGACTTCATCATTTCGAAGCATTGGTTAAGGTTCCTTGGGTCGTATTTGATGTCCCTGAAAAATATCATGTGATTCGGTAGCGGCTACATACCAAGTCGTCCCGCCTGGACTATGACAGGCGATAATACAGGCCCGGCTTGGCGGAATTCCAGTTTAATTGCCAAAAAATTCCAAAAAATGTAACTTGATCATTTCAAAGAGTTGGTTATGGTTTCTTGGGTTGTATTTGATGTCTTGGAAAAATACCATGCGGTTCGGTAGCGGCTCCGTACCAAGGTGTCCGACCTGGACCACGGCAGGCGATAATAGAGGCACGACTGGCGGAATTCCAGTTTAATTGCCATAAAATGCCAAAAAATGCAACTTGATCATTTCAAAGCTTTGGTTATGGTTCCTTGGGTCCTATTTGATGTCCCGGACAAATATCATGCTATCCGATACCGTTTTCGTACCAAGGCGTCCATCCTGGACCATGGCAGGCGATAATACAGGCACGACTAGCGTAATTCCAGTTTAATTGCAATAAAATGGCAAAAAATGTAACTTGATCATTTTGAAGCGCTGGTTAGGGTTCATTAGGTCGTATTTAATGTCTCAGACAAATATCATGCAATCCTGTACTGGCTACGTACCAAGGCGTCCGGCCTGGACCATGGCAAGCGATAATACAGGCACGATTGGTGGAATTCCAGTTTAATTGCTATAAAATGCCAAAAAATATAACTTGATCATTTCGAAGCGTTTATTATGGTTCCTTGGGTCGTATATTATTTCTCGGACAAATATCATGCGATTCGGTACCGGCTCCGTACCAAGGCGTCCGGCCTGGACCATGTCAAGCGATAATACAGGTACGACTAGCGGAATTCCAGTTTAATTGCCATAAAAATCCAAAAAATGTAACTTGATCATTTTGAAGCATTGTTTATGGTTCCTTGGGTCGTATTTGATATCTCGGACAAATATCATGCTATTCGGTACCGACTCCTTACCAAGGCGTCCAGTCTGGACCATGGCAGGCGATAATACAGGCACGACTAGCGGAATTCTAGTTTAATTGCCATAAAATTCCAAAAAATGTAACTTGATCATTTCGAAGCATTGGTTATGGTTCCTTGGGTCGTATTTGATGTCCCGGAGAAATATCATGTGATCCGGTACCGGCTCCGTACCCAAGCGTCCTGCCTGGATTATGGCAGGCGATAATACAGGAACGGCTGGCAGAATTCCAGTTTAATTGCCATAAAATTCCAAAAAATGTAACTTGATCATTTCGAAGCATTGGTTATGGTTCCTTGGGTCGTATTTGATGTCCAGTACAAATATCATGTGATCCGGTACCGGCTCCGTACCAAGGCGTCCGGCCTGGACCATGGCAGGCGCTAATAAAGGCACGACTAGCGGAATTCCAGTTTAATTGCCAAAAAATGTAACGCAATAATTTTGAAGCATTGTTTATGGTTCCTTGTGTTGTATTTGATGTCTCGGACAAATATCATGAGATTCGGTACCGGCTCCGTAACAAGGAGTCCAACCTGGACTACGATAGGCGATAATACAGGCATGACTGGCGCAATTCCAGTTTAATTGCCATAAAATGTCAAAAAGTTAACTTGATCATTTCGAAGAGTTGGTTATGGTTCCTTGGGTCATGTTTGATGTACTAGACAAATATCATGCAATTCAGTACCGGCTTCATACCACGGCATCCGGCCTGGACAATGGCAGGCGATAACACATATCATGCGATCCGGTACCTTCTCCATACCAAGGCGCCGGCCTGGACCATGGATGGCGATAATACTGGCATGACTGGCGGAATTCCAGTTTAATTGCCATAAAAGGCCAAAAAATTTAACTTGATCATTTCTAAGCGTTGGTTATGGTTCCTTGGGCTGTATTTGATTTCTCGGAGAAATATCATGTGATCCGATTCCGGCTCCATACCAAGGCGTCAGACTTGACTATTGCAGGCAATAATACAGGCACGACTGGCGGATTTCCAGTTTAATTGCCATAAAATTCCAAAAAATGTAACTTGATCATTTCGAATCATTGGTTATGAATCCTTGGGTTGTATTTGATGTCCCAGACTAATATCATGCGATTCGATACCGGCTATATACCAAGGCGTCCGGCCTGGACCATGGAAGGCGATAATGCAGGCACGACTGGGCGGAATTCTAGTTTATTTGACATAAAATGCAAAAAAATGTAACTTGATCCTTTCGAAGAGTTGGTTATGGTTTCTTGGGTTGTATTTGATGTCCCGGACAAATACCATGCGGTTTGGTACCAGCTTAGTACCAAGGTGTCCGGCCTGGACCATGGCAAGCGATAACACATACACGACTGGCGGAATTCCAGTTTTATTGCCATAAAATACCAAAAAATGTAACTTGATCATTTGGAAGCGTTGGTTATGGTTCCTTGTGTTGTATTTGATGTCCCGGACAAATATCATGCGATCCGGTATCGGCTCTGTACCAAGGCATCCGACCAGGACCATGGCAGGCGATAATAGAGGCACGGCTGGCGAATTCCAATTTAATTGCCATAAAATGCCAAAAAATGTAACTTGATCATTTCCGCGCGTTGGTTATGGTTCCTTGGGTTGCATTTGATGTCCCGGAGAAATATCATGCGATCCGGTACAGGATCCGTACCAAGGCGTCCGGCTTGGACCATGGCAGGCGATATTATAGGCACGAATGGCGAAATTCCAGTTTAATTTCCATAAAATGCCAAAAAATGTAATTTGATCATTTTGAAGCGGGGTCGTATTTGATGTCCTGGAGAAATATCATGTTATCTGGTACCGGTCCGTACCACGGCGTCCGGTCTGGAAAATGGAAGGCGATAATACAGGCACGACTGGTGGAATTCCAGTTTAATTACCATAAAATGCCAAAAAAATGTAACTTGATCATTACGAAGCATTGGATATGGTTCTTTGGCTCGTATTTGATGTCCCGGACTTATATCATGTGATTCGGTACCGTCACCAAGGCGTCCGGTCTGGACCATGGCATGCGATAATACAGGCATGACTTGGTAGAATTCCAGTTTAATTGCCATAAAATGCCAAAAAATGTAACTAGATCATTTCGAAGAATTGGTTATGGTTACTTGGGCCATATTTGATGTCCCGGACAAATATCATGCGATCCGGTACCGGTGCCATACCAAGGTGTTCGTCCTGGACCATGGATGGCGAGAATACAGGCACGAGTCGCGGAATTCCGATTTAATTTCCATAAAATATAAATTGATCATTTCGAAGCGTTCGTTATGGTTCCTTGGGTCATATTTGATGTCCCGGAAAGATATCTTGCGATCTGGTACTGGCTCGATACCAAGGCGTCCGACATGGACCATGGCAGGCGATAATACAGGCAGGATTGCCGGAAATCCAGTTTAATTTCCATAAAATGCTAAAAAATTTAACTTGATCATTTCGAAGCATTGGTTATGGTTCCTTCGGTCGTATTTTATGTCTCGGACAAATATCATGCTATCCGATAACCGTTCCGTACCAAGGCGTCCGGCCTGGACCATGGCAGGCGATAATATATGCACGACTGGCGGAATTCTATTTTAATTTCCATAAAATGCCAAAAAATGTAACTTGATAATTTTAAAGAGTTGGTTATGGTTCCTTGGGTCGTATTTGATGTCACGGAGAAATATCATGCGATTTTGTACTGGCTCCGTACCAAGGCGTCCGGCCTGGACCATGGCAGGCGATAATACAGGCACGACAGGAGGAATTCCAGTTTAATTGCCATAAAATGTCAAAAAATGTAACTTGATCATTTCGAAGCATTGGTTATGGTTCATTGATTCATATTTGATTTCCAGGACATATATCATGTGATCTAGTACCGGATCTGTACCAAGGCGTCCGGCCTGGACTATGGTAGGCGATGATACATGCACGATTTGCGGAATT